>JAUMHM010000083.1:55295529-55307093 GCA_032362435.1 Melikaiella ostensackeni
TTTTTGAAGCTTCAGTTTCAGGTTAGCCCTGAAGAAGTGAATCCAACGTTCACGAAACGTCGGCAAGATTCGTAGTTTTGCACACGATTGAAACCTGAAACACCTCCTTTTATTAAAACAGACATCTTTTGATAAATTGAGTTAACCATTAACCCCTTAATTGAAAGATATCTCAAGTATTCATAGGCAACCCTGCAGATTGCAACAAATCCTTGCTTAATGTCACTCTTTTTAAAATTACTTAAGGATCGAAATGAAATCTACTTTCTTATGAAAATTTTTGGTGTACTGAAAAAGGAACACCAAAAAAGTTCTTAAATCAAAACTAGACTTCGAGACTATTCGCCTTTCCTGCTTATTACAGACAAATGTAGAATGAATGTACAGACAAAAAAGAAAAAAGAGGGAGAACAAGAAAGAGTCAACCAAAATCAACCTCATACTCTTTCTTTTTTCCGTCTTTTTTAAACTACTGGAGACCAACATGTTTCGAAGCCAATTTAGACTTCCTCATCAGGGGTAATTTATGAGATAACTACAGCTATAAATAATGAAACATATATAAATTAAATTAAAATATTACCTGATAGTATAAATAAAATATTTTTTATTATCAAATGTTGTTTAGTCAATCTTTCCATTTTCTTATTACAATAAAAAATCTTTAAGTTCAATGTGAAAATCACTTTCTTATGTAGATTTTTTATTATTATTCTAAAATATAAACACTATAATGTTATGTGTATCTGTGCATGGCAGCCTTTTCTAACCAAACTCAAAGAGATTTATTAAATTTATTGGTATTCTCATTAAATGTTTCTTCGTTATCTTTTTATGTTGAAGTTAAAACATATTTTCTTGTTAACTTCGAAATATCTTTTTTGCAAAAAAACCCATGAAACTTGCATTCTATCAATAATTCCTGCTCATATGATTTAAGTTTTAACTAATTGAATAAATTTTTTAATACCCCTATGTATACCGGCCTTTCAGTAACATCTATTATGAAATCACATTCCACCAAATTTTTATCAGTTACACTGGAAACCATATTAACAAGAACAGGAAGATGAAAATAGGTAAAATAATTTTCTATATAACTTCCTGCATATAAAATCCAAAAAATTGTAATCCAGTGTTTTGAAAACACCTCACCACAACACTTATTGAACAAAAATTTCAATTATTTTCCAAAATTTTTAAAAATTCTGTTGGTTATTTTTTTTTTAAGATAAAAAAATTATTCCACATTTCTAATATGAATTTTTTAAATTATGATAAAAATTTTTCACCGGGAAGAAAATTCAGAAAAACGAAATGTAACGATCGAAAGATGGTCGACGACTGACCGTCTACATAGACCTTTAGAAAAAAGATCATTTTAACATTTTTTTGAAAGAATAACCAGTCCCGAACCCTCGTCAAAGTCATGTGTTCGAAGAATGCTAATAGATTTTAGGAAACTATACAGAAAGTTTTAGCCCCAAATACCAAGATTCAGAATTTAGTCCAAAGAGACAACAATAAGATCGTAAAATGTTATTATGTATATTCAATTATGAAATTTAGTTTTAATTATATTCAATTATTATACCTCAATTTATGTACATCCTTCTGACAACCTTATTATATTTATAATGAGTACAAGTATGACATTTTAATTATATTAAGAGTATATTTAGAAAAAAAATTTATAGTAGACTGAAATAGTACATTGTGCTCCGCTGCGGAAAAACACGAGTTTTGCACCACACGCATAAAGTTGAGCTCCGAGGCGAAGCCGAGGAGTTGTCAACCTTATACGTGGTGCAAACGAGTGTTTTTTCGCGAAGTGCACACGATATTTTGACTGCCAACGGGAGAAAACACGAGTTTGAGCGGAGCGAAAACTCGCGTTTTCGCTCCGGCGGCAGCCGAAATTATATATATATTTTCTGTTTTTGTACAATATCTCTGGTTAGGAAGGATTTTGTTAAAAACAAACTCCTAGGAGGTATTTTTGAGTGTGACAACATCGCTTGTAAAAATCTTAGAGTCGTTCTTCTGGGATTTCCAAGAATTTTGTACAGATCAGGCTATTATCTCGAGTTTCCAGAGTTATATACGAATCTGATTTTTCAAATATAGGTTCGCATATTCTATTACCATTTTACAAATGACCTGGATTTTTTTCTGGAAAGAAGCATTCGCAGAAATTCTCTTTGAACAGAGCTCGTATTCTGGCTTTATTATCCCTAAACTCGAGCCTCTTCGGTGATAGCAACTTTAAAATAGGGTTTCAGTGTGAAAATCGCTTTGTCAGACACCCTTATCCTCTTGAAAGTGTACACTGTACATATTTAAGCACTATAAAAAATTGTACACTTATGGCCAAAGTATATTATCCAAGTTTTTACGAGTGGTTGTAAAATCGCTGGAGGTTTGTTATGGCTTACTCCTGTCAATATCGTCGAATCCGAGTTAGTACAGTGAAAATAAACCCATTGTTTGTCACAACTTACTACCCTTGACACAAAACAATCTGTAGTATGTTGGCCTCCTTTTATTAAGCAGCACATTTCTTTTTCTCTCAGATAGACAAATTGTCAATAAGAAAGTAAACCAGATCTAAATTAATCTGTACTTTAAATTTATCTAATATTATATTTTAAAAGTAGAGAAACGCCATTCTTAGTACTAAACAATGATTTCTTTACCAGAACATTGCTGTTATTTCAGAGATTATGTTTAAGCGTGGTATTGTGATTTTGGCATGGAATTAAAATTATAAGACTCTTTCAAATTTGTTCTAAAATTATTTTCTAATGTTTAACGAGATTCCATAAAATTGAGATAAAATCGCACTCTGTCTTAAAAGCTTTTGACGAAATGAGAGTGGGTATCACCCGTATAATTCTACTGGTATATAGAGTCAGCGATTTCGATTTAAATCGACTAAACTAAGTTCAGGGTGATCGGCCGTAAATTTTTAGGACTTCCATCTCGCATTAAATTCTGAAAAGGTTGGTGGAAGTGGATCAACGATTCGACTTAAAAATTTAACCTCCGTAACTTTATACCAAACTCGCAAAGTTCTAAATCCAATTTATTATATCGATGTAATAGAATTTGATATGGGTGCGAGATCATATACAATTTATTAAAAATCGGTTGCAGAAGATATTAAAAATAAAAATGCTATCAAGATAAATTAATCATCTATCATTTTTAGAAAAATTAGAACTTTGTTTACTTTAATTAGTACTTGTTATTCTCAATCTTTTGAGATGGTGCAATTATTTTTCTCTAAATAGTGCTATCAAGCTTCAAACCTTAGGAAATTGTTCCTCTGCAACTATAAAGATTTCCTCTTGATTCGTCAATCTCTTTTCTTTGGAGATGTTTTTTTCTTCTTGGAGTGGAGTTCAAAGCTGTTTCGTTCCCAGACACAATGAACCACTACTCCTTTTGTTGACGAAATCTATCGTTTTCATCTTTCGCCAGTAACGAATCTCTCTACAGAGTCTACAGTTCCAGTATTTTGGTCTACTGATTGTTGCCGGTCTGGACAAGCATTGTAATCGTAAAATGATTTAAGATCGAGCAATGCGACAAGAAAGCATGCCTTGATTTTTAGAACAAAACATAATAATTTTTCAGGAAAAGAAAAAAACACAACTTCTTTTTCGCAAAGAAATAATAATTTTGATTAAACACTTTCAACCCTTTGATCTTTGCGATATTCATTATTTTACGTTAAAAAATGTTCGATAATAAAGCCAAGGTACTTTTTAGGAATATCGAATTTCCATTTTAAACATTGAGCGGCTTTTTATATATTTTCTCAATGTAGGTGTAGTAAAAGCGTGAATTCTAGAAATGTTAGACGGGAAGTTAAGATTTTACAAAGCTTTTTTTGTAAACTGCAATTTTGGACCAAGAAATGTAGAAAAGTGCAAGGTTTAGAAGGATGAAATTTTTTAAATTGATTTTTTTCGTCAAATTAAACGAACTTCTATCGAATTGTTTCTGAGTTCAAAAGTGAGGCATTACGAGTTTGATGCCGATTCAACCCGAAATCCAAATTTCAAGATTCTTCTTTCACTTTACATAATAAATGTAAATTGTTATATTTCTAGTCTTGATCAAATCCATTTCAAATCAGAAAGCTTCTACACTTCAAATCGCGAAATCTCTAGGCGACGAAATAAATTATTTTTTAGAGGAAATTAGGCGACAAGTATTTTTCCGATTGAAGAAAAAAAATTTCACACAAAGTTACGAGTATTTGAATTTTGACGTCTATTTTTCAAAAAATCACAAATCTTCTATTAAAAACTGTATACTTTTTGATCTGCTTTAAATATTCCGAATTTTCTTTTCGGATCCTGATGAGTTTTACAGTCCTGTTTTGAAATCAGTAGTAAAATTTTTTAAATATCTAAAATTTTCTAAGTGGTGACGATTTGTTTGTAAATATAAAAAGTTGATTTTTTCAACAAACTCACACTCATATTATTCGCTAATTCTTTCGTTTAATTCATCCTTTTATGAAGAGTTGTGAGTTGTATGCGGCCTACACCAATTTTGTAGCCAAGAGAATTTTTTTCCATAAAATCGAACTTTCGCACTTTACTCGAAAACAACAAAAGATTATAAAAAAAATTGAATGAATGTTTGCACATTTAGAAAAGCTCTAGAAAATATGCTTCTTTCTCTTTCGTGACAGCTTGCATCGTTTACGAAAAAATTCAAAAATTATATTTTCAGGGAAAAAAATTGTCTGGGCCACAAAAATTGTTTGGCCCACATAAAACTGATAGGACTCCTTTATTATATTAGCAGAAATTGGAAAAAAAGTTTTGAAAAAAATAAAAAACGTGGGGTTTTCCAAAAAGTTTCTTTTCTTGCTCTCAAAATTCGAAAAAAAATAAAAGAGATTTTCTAGAAAACACCACCTTTTTAATTTTCGCAGTATTTTTTAAAAGTTATTGCTTATATATTTAAGGAAGACATTCTATCAGCTATATACGGGCTAAGCCATTTTGTAAGCCAGAAGAATTTTTTTCTGCGAATATATCTTTCGAATTTTTCTCGTAAACGTTGCAAGATATCACAAAAGAGTGAGAGGCATTTTTGTAGACCTATGCTATTTGTGCAAATTTTTACGTTAAAATTTTTTTATATCTTTCGTTGTTTCCGAGAAAAGTGCGAAAATTGATTTTATGAAAAAAATTCTCCTGATCACAAAAATGATTTAGCCCGCATAAAACTCACAGGATGTCTTCCTCATAGAAGACCAAATTTAACAAAAATTTGGCAAAAAATACAAGTGTGGGTTTCTTGTGAAACATCTGTTACATTTTCCGAAGGATTTCGAAAAAGGACGGAAAAATTAATCAGAATCTAAAAAGAGAATTAGAATATCTGAATTAGATCAAAAAGTATAGAGTTAAAAAAAATGTGATTTATCGAAAAGTAAACGTCAAAATTTAAATACTCGTAACTTTGCGAACATTTTTTTTCTCAAATCGAAAAAATATGTGTCGCTTAATTTCCTTCAAAAACCTTCTTATTATTTCGTCGCTGAGAGATTCTGCACCTTGAAGTGCTAAACCTGTCTGATTTGAAATGGATTCGATCTAGGTTAAATTTTTTAAATAACAATTGTTCAACATTTTTGTATTCTTAATTTGTCTCTACTAAAAGTTCAATTATTATTAGAGCAGTCAAATAAAACCGCCAGGAATCGAGAAAAATTGAACATAAGAAGTGTAGCCTACTTAAAGTGATGTACATTTTTTTCTACTTTTTTTCAGTTACAATTAGGGGCTCTTAGTCGATACTTTCTCTCGAGATAATCGACTTCCTTGTCCGAGACGCCACGTCGTGCTGGGTAATTGCCTCTGCAGATATGTGGCTTGTTCCCCTAGGATTCCGTGAATTCCAATTTCTCCTTGTACAGATAGATTATTACCGGTTTGATTCCGAACTGCTTCGAGCAAGCACAATGGCTTCCGACCCCCTTCATCCACCTTTATTATTGTTATCATTATTACTCGATGATCGTCACGAGTTTACCTTTTAGTTTTTATATTATTTGACGCGACCAAAGACATACAGGTATTAATTTGTCTGAATTGAACATAGATTTCCTGTCACAATAGATCTTGAGGCTACTAAGCCTTGAAAGAGCTTCTCATAAAGGCCAGAACAAAAATGAGGGTAAAAACTAAGATGTCTTGGTTACGAAAGTCTAGCTTCAAAGATCGTAAGACTCGATAGGGGTTTCTAAGCATGCACTTTCTTCAAGCGCCTTTTGAAGCTCTTTTAATCATACGCTACTCAGAATTTTCGATCAGGAATTTTAGTTTCTTCAAACTTATGTGATTTTGACTTATAAAGATAAGAATCAGTTACACTGACGACTGATCTACCGTAACTGTGCCCCCTTTTTTTGTGCCGCCTTCTCGGACGTTCACTCTTGAATGCTTCTGTCTCCCCCCCTGAGCGTCGCTTGACGCCCAATACTCAACGTCTTCGTTCGAATACTCAGCGACGTATTAGAAGTTATTTATATCGCGACTCTCTACGCATATACTTTTGTACGTGTGTCGGGTTTATAGACTCTGAATGCTGTCCTGAGTGTTTACTCACTCCTCGCTTTAATTCCGGTTTAAAATAGATTTTAATAGCCCCGTTTCTGTGCCGACCACTTTAAATACTTTTACCTTCGAAAATTGCAAGCTTAAATCCTTCCACCTTCAACATTATGAAGGTTAAGTTCTTCCACCTTCAACATTTTCAAACTGAAATGCTTCCACCTTCAGCACTTTCGAGTATGAAGGATTCCATCTTCCAATTATTCATGTTTGAATGCTTCCTTCTTAAAAGTGTCAAATTTGAGTGCTTCAACCTTCCAATTATTCATGTTTGAAAGTTTCTATCTTGAAATGTCAAACTTGAGTATTTCCACCTTCCAGTTATTTCCGTCTGAATGCTTGCACCTACAAGTTGAAACGCTTTTCCTGACAAACTACTTAATCTGAAAAGCAACCACTTTCAAATTATTATTCAAGTTTAAATACTTTCACCTTTAAAAATTTCAAGCTTAAATCCTTCCATTTCCAATAT
This sequence comes from Melikaiella ostensackeni, assembly GCA_032362435.1. NCBI lineage: Eukaryota > Metazoa > Arthropoda > Insecta > Hymenoptera > Cynipidae > Melikaiella > Melikaiella ostensackeni. The sequence goes on from JAUMHM010000083.1 coordinate 55,302,643, forward strand.
TATGAAGCTTAAAAGCTTCCACCCTCAACATTGCCAAACTTAAATGCTTCCACCCCCACTATTTTCGAGGATAAAGAATTCCACCTTCCAACTATTTATGTTAGAATGCTTCTACCTTGAAAATGTCAAATTTGAGTTCTTCCACCTTCCAAGATTCCAGTTTAAATGCTTCCACCTTCCAATTATTATTCATGTTTGAATGCTTCCATCTTAAAAATGTCAAAGTTGAGTATTCCCACCTTCCAATTATTTCAGTTTGAATGCTTCCACCTACAAGGTGAAACAATTTCACTGACAAACTGTTTACGTTGAAAAGCACTCACCTCTTTACGTACAAAAAAAGCTTCCTCCTTCGAATTATTCAAGTTTAAATGCTTAAACCTCCAAATTGTTCAGGACTCAATGCTTCAACTTTAAAAATTCTTCTGTAGAAACGCTCCCACCTTCAATTTATTCAAGTTTCAACGCTTCCACCTCAAAAGTATGCGTTTTTGTTTTAGTTGTAAGTTATCCTAGTCAGTATAATAAATCTGAAAAAAAAGAACTTCGCTTCCATCTACCTAATGGAAATTTGACTTTCGTAATAAGATTTTTAAAAACTTTTGTTTGAAATACGTTCGTATATCATAAACAGATGAAGCCTTGTCTACTACAATCAAAGTTGAAGACTTAAAAGAATGTTATAATCGAGAAAACTTACAAGTAACGATTCCTGCGACGCATGAAATGTTCGTCGACGTGAGAAGCTACTTTTATTAGCTTTAGAGCGATGGTAATGTCAACCAATGTTATTCAAAATATACTCACGTAGACTTCACGTTTCAACTTCCTGATGTGGTGAGGATACGAGTAATACACATAAGTTGTTACTTGAAAATGCATCTCGCATACGCTCTTTTTCTCGAGTCTCGTACGTATTACACAGTCACGTCACCTGTTAAGATCTACCTTAAGCAAAACTCGAGAGTAATTTTTCCTATGCCTGCAAGAATGACTAACTCTGGCAACCACGACTAAAACAAAGAAAACTCACCTAGAGAAAAATTAGTTCCAATTTAAATTCAAAAGTTAGATTCAAATATTATTTTAAAATGAGAGGATATAAAAAAAATCTTGAATCCAAAATTACTTTTTCTTACATTCTCATCCTAAGGAGAAGGTATTGCGCTCTGGCATACTTCTTTAGGCCTCAAAAAGAAAGATCAAATTCGTTCACTAGCCTTCTTTGGCCAACGGTTGTGGCTTTACCCATCAAAAGTTCTAATAAAAAATCGAAAATTAAACTTTTATGCCAAGCGACACGAGATACGAAAAAAAATATCAAGAAGAAAAACTGTTTATCTCAAAAATATCGAAAAGTTGATTGAAACCATTTTTATATAAGACGCATATAATTTTTGTTTTAATCGTGAAAAATATTATTGAAATAAAAAATTCCATTTTCCAGCTAAACTATGTGAAAGTAAAAAGTAAAATTCTTTAATTATCTGAAAAAATTCCGCGTATTCATTTCTTGGGGTAACTAAAATAAAATAATGATAAATAATAAAGCTTGTACTTTATTTTGCAATATCTAAATAAGCGATCACGGTCCGAGGTACAGAAATGAATAACACATGATCATCCATTTCAAAGCAGACAAGTAGGTACTCTTAAAAACGTAGAATTTCTTGGTGACAAAATATGTTGTTTTTCAGAGGAAATTAGGCAACACGCATTTTTCCCATTTTTGAGAACAAATTTTTCGGCGAAGTTATGAGTATTTGAATTTTGAAGTGCTTGTTTAAAGAAAAAAACACCAATTCTTTCTTTAAACCTCTTTAACTTTCATCTTAAATGAGATATTAAAACATTTTTTTCTAAATTTTGATGAGGCTTATCATACTCTTTTGAAATCCGATAAACATGTTCAAAATGAACAAAATGGCATCGCATTTTTTGAAAATATAAAGAACCTCTTTTCACACAAACCCCACCTTTTTATTTTTGCCACTTTTTTCTCAAATTTCTACTTCTGTAAGGAATAAATCCTGTGAGTATTATGCTGGTTAAACCATTTTTGTTTACACGAGAATTTTGTTTCGAAAAATTGAATTTCGCATTTTTCTTACAAACAACGACAAATTGACAAAATGCTAATAAAAAGATTGCTCATTTTCAAAAGTTCTGTCAAAAATACCTCTTACTCTTTTATATCTTACATCGTTCGCGAGAAAAATTCAGAAATTCCATTTTTCGAAAAAAAAATTCTCGAGGCCACAAAAATTTATTTGACTTACATCAAATTTACAGAATATCTTCTTTGTATAAACAAATTTATACAAAAGTATTGGATAAAATTAAGAAATTGGGGTTTTCTATTAAATTTGACTTTATCTTCCCGGATGAATTTTGAAAATATGAAAATATCTTACATCGTTCGCGAGAAAATTTCAAAAATTCAATTTTTCAAAAAAAAAATTCCTGTGGCCACAAAAATGATTTGGCCTGTACAAAATTTACAGAATGTCTTCTCTATATATATTTTCGGTTCGATTTGGTTCCTTTGGAATCGAGTCAGAGGGCCCATGGTAAAGCCACCGGACGGGTCCTGAGGTTACGGATGGAGGGTCCCTGTACCGATCGTTTCTGCTGAATATCATTAACTTAATAAGCAGTGGCGGACAATTGTCCAGGGATGTTCCCGAAGGAAAAAACCCCAAGATGAGGCGTGAACAACCTTGCCGAAACCTGAATGGCACCTGGGTGAGGTGACCCCAAACCGTGTCTCTGGGATACTGGTCGACCTCCTAGAGTATACTATACAGCCTTTCCCTTGCATGCGGGGCTCTGCAAGGATGGACGAACCCTTCCCCTTGCTGCTCGTGGGAGCAACAATGACAACAAAAATCCCAGTTTTGTGTATGGTTCAAAATGATCGAGCGCACAGCACTAGACAAAACGCGTCCCGTATTCAGTGTGTGATTGATTACATAATATCTGGTAAGCCTTTTACGGTAAGGGTCCAAAAATTTGCTCACGAACTGAGGATCCGATGTGATTCATCACATCATCACACATTGAACAAGTCAAAGCTGCTGACTATCAAGCACCACATTGGTGATAAAATACGGGTGTTATCTGACGCCAGGAGGAGAATACAGAAGAGGGAGGGATGGGTCAGGGAGAATCAACAGTTTCTCTTGGACCCATCGCGCCTCTTCAGCGATCCCCCCGTCTCTGTCAACCGCCAAAGAGGTGAAGAAAGCACTCTGTGTCTAAAGCTCTCTGTGTCGCTCCCACTGCCGGACCGGATGGTATTAAGAACTTCTGGTGAAAGACGTTTACTTCTACACACCAACATCTGGCTCGGATCTTATTCACCTCATATTAAAAGTCGGAGGCGCCCACTTCGCAGTGGCTGGTATTGGGAAGCACTGTACTTCTACCGAAGAAAGGCGACTTGTGCAACCCAAGGAACTACAGGCCAATGACTTATCTGAACAAGCTGTTTAAGATCTTTACAGCTATCTTGAACGATAGGATTTTTCGGACAAGTGGACTTGTGTGGAGAGAGATCTACGAACAACTTGGATCGAAAAGAGGCGTAGCAGGCTGTGGGAAAAACCTGCTAATCGACAGAAGCGTCTGCAAAGACGCTGCAGCCTACAATCGCAATATGTCGATGCCTGAATTGATTACCAGAAAGCTTTCGACTCCACCTCCCATAGACTTATCATCTGTCTGTTGGAAAGCTTGAGGTTCATCCACACATAGTGGGATGCATACAGAGATTGATGCCACTTTGGAAAACCACATTTACTATCTCATCTGGAAAACATCGTGTGACAACTGACAGCGTCACCTTCCAGAAGGACGTCTTTCAGAGTGAGATCATGAGCCCTTTTCTCTTTTGCATCACACTTTTGCCACTAACTCTCGGACTACACAATTCTAATTGGTACCTCTGTGGCTGATCTAATAATCGTCATCATAAGGTCACTCATATATTATATATGGATGACTTGAAGATTTATGCATCTGAGACACAGCATCTCAAAGATGCTGTAAAGATCGTCGAGGGGAACACACGAGAAATTGGTAGGAACGATGGATTGGACAAGTGTGCCAAGATTCATTTGAGACGAGGACGACTTGCTAGCGTTAGCGATGACCTTGAACTCGTGGACAGAAGTGCTATTAGACACCTTTCCGCTGGAGAGACCTACCTATACCTAGGCATGCCAGAGAGCCGCATTCAGGATATAACATCAATGAAGGAGGCTCTTCGAAGCAGATACAAGCGTCTCCTTCGACAGGTTTGGTCTTTCCAATTTGTCGGCGTTGAACAAGATATCTGCAACTAACATACTTGCCGTCCCGGTTCTAATCTATTCATTTGGGGTGATTCCATAGATGAAGCACCAGCTCACGGCCCTCGATAACGCCACACGTAAGATCATACATATGCA
>JAUMHM010000083.1:55313663-55342184 GCA_032362435.1 Melikaiella ostensackeni
ACAAAAGTAAAAAAGGGGGGGGGGCGACCACTATTCAAATAAATGAGGGATAAATCACTAAGTTTGGGTTGCAACTATTTCAGGAAACAACAAAATATTGGGGGCTTAATTTTGGAGTGCAACTAGACAAAGGACAATATACATATTGTAATCAAAGAGACAATCACATAAGAATTCATAACGGCAGTTCAAAACAAGAGATTCAAATAATGAGGATATGTATGAAAGCGACTAGTCGTGGGAAATCTTTCAGCATAGTGTGGGTTTATTTTAAAATAGAATTTCGGCTTTCTTGGCCATAATATAGTTCTTCAGCTTTCTAGGCAAAATTTAATTTCGACTTTCTTGGTCAACAATAATTACTTTAGGGCTTTCTTGGCCATAATATGACTTTTCAGCTTTCTAGGAAGAATTGAATTTCGAATCTCTTGTGCACCAACAATAATAATTGTAGGACTTTCTTGGTCAACAAAAATTACCTTAGGACTTTAGTAGTCAACAATAATTACTTTAGGACTTTCTTGGTCATCAACAAAACTATTTTTAGGACTTTTTTGGTCAATAATAATTATTTTAGGACTTTCTTGGTCATCAACGAAACTAATTATAGGACTCTCTTGTTCAACAGAAGTTACTTTACTTTTTTCAGGGACAAATTATTAAAGGGTAGAGGTTTCACACAAAATCAATAAAAGTGGAATATACCAGGCTGATTCGTCGTACAACTAATCTCCAGCTAGAGATTCGACCTCCAGGAAAAATCATCTAGAAGCTCGGCATTGGTCCTTAGGGAAGAAGAGCGAAGCTGCGACCACGTTTTTCGAAACACTTGACAAGCGATTACAAAGGGTTACTTGGCGCTTTGGCGTTCGCAGCGAAAAGAGAGCAAGTCTCGAACTGAGATTCCGCTCATCAAGTCGGTATTCTCCTGAAACTCAATGCGCGGTTTTCATTGGTCACAACCCTGCTTTTTCCTAGTGGGATGTGTAAGGGCGGCTCGACTATGATTGGAGAACAGATATCGGGAGCACTACCATCACCGTAGTTCAATTCAAATACATTAATCCTATGCGCCTTTAACAATTTAAATAAAAAATCGAAGTCCTTACTCTCCGTATTAGATTCACACCCAACAATGATTAGTAAGCTCATCGGTGACTATTGACAAGAATCTTGCTCTACTAACAATGCGATAAAACACGTAATACGGGCCTTGGCATCTCAGCAATGATTGAATTGGAGAGGTTAGGGATGTCAGGTTGGCAGCAGTGAAAGATGGCGGGCGATAGCGCGACTTTTAGAATCCTGCCTTCACTCATCTGGAAGTAGTGGTCAGAGTTAAATGTACTGAAGTTCTTCAATCCTCGATGTCCCTCGTTGTCCATCGACGATGTTGATTCCAAAGAGCCGGTACATACAATGAAAAAAAAATCGAAACGAATCAGCCTCAAATTAAGTTATAAAAATGTTAACGAATCGAGCCGTGGAGCATCGTGCGGTCCACGAAGTGCCAGAGATTCATTTCTTTTATGTTGAAGATTGACTCTTATGCGTTGCAAAATTTGCAACGTCACAACTTTAATCATCGGATTTGAAGTGCGAATTAATTTTGGATTGATTCGAACTGGATCCGGAGTGCAAGGTTTCTACCGAATGAATTTCGGTTTTAACGGTCTACTTCTCATTCAAGCTCGAAATGGGATTTTGAATTTGACCCGGCTACTTTCCAGTCTAACTTTAACGAAAATTGTTTCAGGTTCTGAATTCTGGACTAATTTCGGATCAACTGGAACTCTTTCCGGAGTGAAAGTCTTCGCTCGGATGAATTTCGGATTAGACCGGACTACTTTCCATTCTAACTTTAACAAAAATTATTTCAGGTTCTGAATTCCGGACTAATTTCAGATCAAATCAAACTCTTTCCGGAGTGAAAGTTTTCATCCATATACGGTTTAGACCGGACTACTTTACATTCTAACTTTAACGAAAGTCATTTCAAGTTCTGAAATCCGGGACTGATTACGGATCAAATCGGACTCTTTCCAGAGTCGACATTTCGGTCCAGACAGATTCCGGACTCAACCAAACAAATCCCTGTTTTCGTACAGTTTTCGGATTATACCAGGCATGTTCCGGAGAAAAATCGCGAATCGGATTGATTTCGGATAAGTTCGGACGGATAAGTTCATTTAGTAGTATTACATAATTGTTATTGTCTAGCTATTCTGTGATTACATCTGGGCCTTCCCAGCTAGGGGATTGTTTGTTTTGTTTTTGGTAATTTATGTGTTTAACCAAATCTCCTGGTTCGTATATAGGTTGAGGTAGCACAATTTTTGAGTTTTGAAGTAGCTCGTATTTTTCTTTTTTTCAATTTGTAGTCTCTTTCGACCTTTTTCCACATGATATTTGTGTCTGTTTTGCCACATCTCGATCAGTCGAGAATAATTTAAGCTTGATGTGGTGGTCAGAGATGAGCGTTGAATGTGATCTTTCAAGTGATCCATTACTTCGGGGGTAATAAGCAGTTGTCTTGATGTGCTATATTCTAAATAAGTTTTCAAAGTCCTGAATTAATTGTGAAACAAAGTTTTGTCCTTGGTCCGTTAGTATACTTCTGGGTGATTTGAATCCTTTTATTATAGATTGGGATTCTGCATTTTTCAAAGGGATCAGCATTAGATATTTCGTTGACATATCTTGAATACTCAAGATACATTCATGTCCTTCAGTGGATTTGGGTGGGGACCGAAGGTATCCATAGCTTCCTTCTCATTTTGATGTGTAGTAGTATCTGGGATAATTGCTTCAGCTCGTCTTGTAATTCTGACGGTTTTTGCAATTAATTGTGAGACATTTTTTTACGCAGTCAATGACTTCGTCTTCTATACATTCCCCCAATGACCTCGCCCTTTTGATGGTTTTATTTTCACCGTAATGCTGAGCCATAATGGATCCGTGAGATTCACTGATGATATCCGTTTTTTCCAGGTTAGTTAATTCGCTCTGTGATGCGTAGTAATAACGAAAATCGCTATCAGGGTATTTGTAGCACAGGAAGTTCAGCATTTCTTTTATTTAAATTTTTTCTATAGAAAGTGATTGTCGGGTCGTTAAAATGAAATCGAAAAATACTTAATTGTCTTCTTAACAGTTCTTGTGTAACTTCGGTCAGGATGGTATGCCATTTTTTTCCATCATTTGGTGGGAGTTGAACAATGTTGATGTCTCGTGTGTATCTTTTTTGTATTTTCTTCCATAGCTTTCTTCCTGCATTAGGTTTCCTAGTGGCTCTTGGTCTTTTTTCTATTTGAAGTATTTCTCCACCAATTCTTTATCCCATTCGGGGATATGTTCAATTATAAGTAGTGAGTTGATTGCTTCTTCTTCCTCCGATGATTCACGCATTCTTTGAGCAGGTATATCAATTCTATTTCTTCTCCTCTAGGCGGCGGTGTATTTAGGTCTCGTTCATCATGAATGGTTGTGAATTCAACGTCGGGTAATGCTTCTTCTGTGGTTTCAATTTCTCCATCCGAATCTTGTTCATCGTCTGCTGACGTTTTTTTTAAGAGAATCCATTCTTGGATTGGAAAGAGTCTTGATAGACAATCTTCGGCCTTATTTTCCCTTCTTTTCACTTACTCGACTATATATTTGTATTCTTTAAGCCTTAATCGACATCTCAAGAGTTTTGAGAAAGGGTCCTTGACATTGTGAAGCCATTTCAAGCCTTTATGGTCGTTAGGGTATCGAAGTCCGGATGCTAAATGTGAATTCTCAAAGAGTGTCGACGATTTCTGGCAGTTTGATGACCAATCATACATAGTGTTTTGGTTTAAGTTTGTAAGTGGTTTGGCAAGGGTAGAATTTTTAAAAATAAATTTCCTATAATATCCTGCAAGACCTAAAAAGGATTGAACTTCTTTAAAGTTATGAGGTTTTTAAAAATTTTTCATGGCTTCAATTTTGGCGGGATTAGCTTTTACATCTTCTTTAGTAATTAGGTGTCCTAAGTACTTAAGTTCTGGTCTCAGATACTCACACTTACCTGGTTCTAACTTAAATCCCAATTCTTTCAATCTTTGAAATATGTCGATAAGGTTTTTATTATGTTCTTCTATGGTGTCTCTAAAGACGACCATATCGTCCATATAGACAAAGCATTGTTTCGCTATGAGTCCTCGAAACGCATTATCCATCATCTGTTGAAATGTAGCGGGTGCATTTTTTAATCCGAATAGCATTCTGTTGAATTCAAAGTGACCTTGGGCTATCGAGAATGCTTCAGGTTGCTTTTAGGATCTGATGTTAACAGTTTTCCCTGATTTTAATGTTATTGAGTGTTCAGTGAGGGCTCTGCAGGGTAAGGGGTCTCCGCCTATTGTGAAAATGGTGTTGTATTTGGTAATAATTTTCCAAATGGATTATCGAATGGGGTCTCCAACAAGATCCAGGCAAGTCTCTTCTTTTAAGTTTCTATTTCTCTCAGAGTTAAAGGGTATGTCTCCCTTGTTTTTAGATTGAATTACGCCACGTGATTCAGTATAAGTGACGGTGTCAAAAGATATTTCCTCTGGTAGTTTTACGGGTGCGTTTTTATAAGTAAAAGAGGTACTTGAATCTGATTGTTTTGCATCTATATACCTGTAGTCGTCCGGGATACTTTCTTGATTTTCTATCCACAAATCTTCATCTGTTTCGTCTGCTTAGATATAGCAGATTGTCATAACGTTTCTCTAAATGAAATATCCGTCGTCGTGCAGCAATTTGTTTTTACCATCTAAATATAACCATTTTTCTGTTAAATAGTATTTTTTATATTTTAAAAAAGGCAGTCCAATTATTCCTTCTTGAGGTAGAGGAAAGTTGTCTGGAACAATGTGGAATAAATTTCTTCTAATAGTCAGTATAATAGTCCGTTTCGCTTTCCGGCGACTGATTGCAATCGTCAATGAACGGTAGACAATTTAATTGTTATAAATTCATTTCAATCTCTTGCGTTTCCTCTATCGAGAACTTTTGATTGTTTGAAAATTCCTCGTGTTTCTCGCTGGTGCAGTGTACTAGAGGTGGTCTTACATATGTTAATACCCTGCCGAAAATTTTAGGTCTTCGCATAGCATTGGTTTGCTAAGTGTTCTAGGTAACCACATTTATGACATTCCATCATTGCTCTGTAACTCAAAGAGACATTTTGATTAGGAACGAGTGGTGTTGTATCGGTTAGGGCTTTAGGTTGTGGTGTTGATCTAAATTCTTGTTTTGGTTGGTAATTTGATTTTGGCGAGAGTTGGGTCGCTTTGAAAAAGCGGTTTTTTTCTTTTAACCAAACTTCAGCATCTAGGGCTAACCTCCATCTTGAGTGCGATTCCCCGCTCAGTCATAAGCTATATTCGCCTGAAGGGCGTGAGTTAGCTCGTTGTAGGTACCTCGAAATTTTCGACTCTGCCTATACACTCTCAGGATCTTGCTCGACGTTTTCTAATTGAATCCTGAATTATTCAATTGGAGTGGTCGCTCCAAGATTAGAATTTAGTGCGTTGTATAAATCCTCGTAATTATCGATAGGAATGTGTCGAATCGATCTTTTTGCCTTGCCAGTAATTTTTTCTGTCAAAATGCAGTGAAGTAGTAAGTGGGGATTACTGCAGTGTAGTCTAGCTCGTTGCTCGAGCGGTTTAAATAAACTGCAGTGCAGTTCCTAAGCACTACCTTCCATAACTCTCATTAATCTGATCGGTGGAGGGGATAATGCTTTTGTTACTACTTCTGTTGAAATTAGCTCAAGGAAGAAATTTTTTCGCACGGAAATGTTAAAATTTCATGTTTCTTTGATAAAAATAATAACTATTATTGCAAAAAGAAGATTTGCAATTGATACATTCTCTGAGGAAATTTAAATTAGATATACTGTATATAAATCACATGCGCTGAGCAGTGCATATATAATGGTTGTAGAATACGGAAACTGTTATTTTTTATGAGAATTGTTTATAACAATAATAATTATCAAGTTTTAATAATTTTTGAATATTACTGATATACCTCTGCCAATTTATCGTACTTCCAGAGATGAAAAATGATCTATCGTCGAGCAACCAGCTTGCATATTTGTTAAGTTAAATTGTTCATAACAAATAAGTCAAGCTTCTTATCCATTATTTGTATTCTACATGTGCACCTGCATTGAATTAAGCTGATGTCGATTATAGGCAAGATACTGATACAAAAAAAAAACAAATGTTTTCCTCAAGGATACGGGTTTTTGTTAAATTTACGTTGAAAAAAGTGATGAATAATAAAAAATTCAAAAATTGGCTTCCAAAAATCTCTTACAAAGTTAATTCCCTTGAATTAAAAAAAATATATAAATCGGGTGAAATTGGAAGGCTGTGGAGCTTTTTGAACAGTAAATCCCAGATTTACCACCTGTAGGGTGGTAGAAATGGTCGAAAAAAATGTTATGTAATATGTGAATGCTCCCTCAAAAAGCAAAAATAGCGTTTTCCGTCTTGGAATCAATTTATTTATGAGTTCTTGCTATACCATTCGTTCATCCAATACCAAATGTTAATTGTTTGTACACATTTAATCAAACTCAATTTAAAAATGAACTATTTTACAAGTTTTCGGCATACTGTTTTCGTTTTACAATAAATAATTCATTATGATTAATGATTGTCTACTGAATTATTGAGAGTAGGATTTTTTTTGTAGAGGAGGTCAGAATGCATTTACCCACTAAACTCACTTCTCCTCACGAGCCAGACAATGACCACGGAACCGCTTCCTTCAGGGCCACTGCCTATAGGCTCACTATGCCGTGCCTCGGCGTCCTCCAGCTTGACCTGCTTGGCTTATCTTGGGATTCTCTTGAGGGCTGCCTCTCGAAAGGAAGGACATCCCGGAAGATGGTCGATCCGGGGATGGCCTCCTCAGCGGAGCAGAAGTAGCATTATGGCATGCTGTTGCACTACATAGACCTATGGCCCTCTTTGCCGCACCACCAGCAGCTCCTGGTCCTGTCGGGACCCTCGCACTTGGCTGTCAGGTATCGGTACCCCTGGGAAGAGTAGCACCTGACAGCCTCCATCTTCTTCCTCACGCAGCAGGACACCCACTCAGCGAGGTGCCCTGACCGAAGTAGCCTCGCGACCACCTCCCCGCCCATCTCTACATAAGCCTTCAGGCTTCCCTTGAAGGCCCTCTTCTTTGAGCTTACTTTAATTTCTTTGGTTTTCCCGAAGTGAATTATAAGGGCATCCCTCACCTCTTGCTTTACCGCCGACATGTCGAGGTGATGCGGGAGATGAGCTCACACACGTTTCCCTCGCTGCCGACAGCCTCCCTGATGGCAAAGGTCAGATGCTATCTCCCCCCCCCCTTCAACTCCCACTTGAAGAAGAACATACCCGTTCCTCGTTTGCCATACACCCTTAATTTTATAACCAAAGGTGTCCGGTTTCATCTTGCTTTGAGAGTTTTTTAGGATATCGTCATAGTTCATTCCCTCAGCCGGTTTTATGAGAACCGCTTGGGGCGCGCTCGCCTTGTATTATCCTTCTTTGTCAGCCTGGCGGAAGCTAAGAAGACAGTCCACCACCACAAAGCGCTGCGGCGCATGCGGTGGTAAGGTTCAGATAATCTAGGGGGCGACCTGATATCCTGGTGACACCGTATGAAACACCACTCCCTGGTGCAACGTACCCTTTAACACGGTTGTTCACGCCTTGGCTTGGTGGTTTTTTCTTCAGGACCATTGTCCGCGACTGCTCAGTTATGTAACCGTATTCAGCAGGAACCCTCGCCTCGGTACAGGGCTCCTCTTTCTGCAACCCAAGGACAAGCCCGGTGGCCTGATCAAAGGCACCGGGATTGGGAGTAGGGTAAGTGTGCTAAATTTCATCCCAGTGCCCAATTTCGTCCCCTTGGATTTCGAAATTTCGAAAACGGAACTGTTATGTTTACAGATGCATGAAACGAAACTTTGAGAAAACTTGAAACGAAACTTCCGAAAACTATGCGATTGATAGACTTTTTTCTAGCAAATTAAGAAACACATTGTTATATTAGTGTAGTCAGTAGCGTGCATGGTTTGGAATTTAGCGGTTAGGGTTTAGTTCTCGGTGCGAGGACCTAGAAGGAACTACAAAGGGCCACTTTATTGGTCCTTCGTGGGCAACCTACATGGGACCTCCGTCCCTACCATAGTTTGCCAACGCACAGTGGTCCAGAAATGGATTTTCGCGGCCAAATTAAGTCACAGGTCGCATTTTTTAACGATTTTAAAGTTTTGTTCAAAGATAATTTACATAAAATTTGAAAATTTAAACTATTACTAACATGAAAGCAATACTTGTTTATAATAATCATTAATTGAGATCATTACAATTTTTAATAACTACAAAATATTACTTAATAAAATTAAAATTTAATATAATTTAATTCAAAATGCATATGACAAATAAAAAATTGATTATAAATGTGGCCGTACGTATAAGAAGGGCTCTTATGGTCGGTATGGAGTTACGTACAGGGTCATATAGCCGGATAAATTCCCGACATTTTAAGCCCAAGACGAACCTTGAATTTGTAACCACAAATTCCTTATTTACGACCACGAAAACCCCGAGTAAGAACTTTGAGCCAATCCGAAAACATTTCTAATTTTTCGTCATTTTTCATTTTTAGTTTTTGAACGAATTCGTGATCGGTGACCCCGAAAACCCCCGACCTACGAGTACGAAGTTCTCCATACCATGCATGCAAATTTCTTAGAAGTAAATTATGCCCGAAACAAAAACAATTGCAAGTTTGTAGTACCTGAAATGCTCTTGAATTAGGATATATCCTGTATATAACAAAGGGAGATACGTGTTTCAAAATTTCAGAAGAAATCTTAACGTAATTTATGTAAGGGGGAATATAAAACTGAACAGAAAGGGGAGTGGGTTGTGAAGGGAGTGGTATAGAAATGGGGTAGAATAGAAGAAGGATAAGATATATCCAATTGAAGATTGATCAATTTTAATTACTGAAATATAAATTAATATTTCATTTTAGATGAGCCGCAACAGATTGATTTGCAGCAACTTTTTTATATTTTTACGAATAATAATAAAATAGGTAACTGTACATCCCAGTGATGCACCATTGAAATAAATTTATTGAGTAAAATAAATTTATAAGGCCAACAAATTTCTATAATTCATTTAATTAGGCTTAAAATCAATCTAAATTTGAGAAAAAATTAAGCAAAAAAAGATCGAAGTATAATATTATAGGCCTGTATGTTTGTGGGTGGAGAGTCCCACTGAAAAAAAAACCCTCCATACTCTTATGGAATTTTCCCCAAGGCAGTACGCTGTATGTGGCCACAAGACCCGAGTTAATTCTCGGTGCACATAATTTTCCTTGCGCGGACGCTCTTTCGAAATCGGAATACAGTAATGTAAGTAGAAAATTGGATCCTATTTTGATGCGCGCAATTTTCACAACTGCAAGTGTTGGAGGGGACACTTTAGCCTTGAATTAGTCATAACTTTTGCGCGCACTGCAATGTTGGCTTAATCCATGATAAACTTCTTCGACCCAGCATACTGTTTATGTCCCGTGAGCATAAAAAAGTGTGTTTCGAGAAGTCTTGGAGTAAAGTACGATGACATGTGGGACATTTTTTCAACATATTCGAAATTTTCGATATTTGAATACTTCAAAATCAAAGAACAGTCTCACATCCATGAAATTTATGTAACCTATGGTCTACTGAACTAGCACGATTTTTTTCAGAATTTTTGGACATTGCGTAGAAGAATTGTGAGCATGCAAAGCATTCAATTTGTTACGGGAGACAAATATTATACAGGAGTATTTTTGGAATTAGGTCCAAATATTACATGATACATCTTTTCATGAGAGTACCTGTAATGCCTGCTAGCCTTTGTTTTTATATCAGGGAGTCTGTCTGTAAATCTTCATGCAGCATAACTTGACTTGGAAGTGCTGGATTACCTATAAAAGCACGGTGACAGAAAAATAACAGTTCCGTGGAAACGCCCACATGCGCAAGCTTATTCTTGTAATAGCTTATCGTGAATTTTTAATATCGTTAAGAGCTGAGGAACTAACACTACACTCTCATTCACATACACACTCATTCCTTATGAATAGGAGGATAATTTGGATTTAGATGGGATAAGCAATAGTTCTCAAAATATAATATTATAATCATAGTTACAATACTGCCAAAATATATTGCATGGTGAATACACTGGAACCTCGATTTATTTCCCCTCGATTAACTGCCTTCCGAGAATGTCAGCCGGCTTGCATTCGTAGACGAGGGCGTTCGAGAGGCAGGGAAAGAGGCGCGACGACTTCGACTCAATTATGCAGTACCGTAAACACTAAGCGGGCAGTAAACCAAGCGGATAATTTCGTCTGTCCGATTCAGTTCTCTTTCAGCGTTTCGGTTGGTTTTAGTTGTGCGTCACAAAAATGTCAAGAAGGACGCGTTTAACGTTCGAAGAGCAATACGAGCTTGTAGACAAAGTGAAATTACGTGCCTCAAAATAGTCTATTTTACAGAAATATAGTATCTGTGAGAGAACGTACGAGCGTGTGATAGCTCGCGAATCTAAGTTAAGAAATAAGGCTGAAAGTTATGAATATTTGAAAGAAATCGTCGAAAACAAGTGGAAATACGGTTCTGGATGCTACTGTGCTAGAATGGTTTAAGCAAGTGAGACATAGGTGATGCAACGTCCAGGCCGATCATTAGAGAGAAACCTGTCATTTCAAACAAGAAGTTAAACGCCCCTCGAAAATTTAGAGCAAGTAAGCAGACAAAAAATATTTCAACGTTATGTTTGGGCTTTTAAACATTTCTCAAAAATAACGTTTATACGCATGCGCTGTTTAAAACGCTGAAAAATATATTTTTTTTGTTGATTATAAATTGTGGCTTCTCAACTTATAGAATTATCCGTTCGATCGAAATTTAAAAAATAATTAAATCACTATTAGGTAATTAAAAAATATAATTTATTTGTTTATCATATTTATATTTCATAAATTATTATAATAATATTATATATATTATAATATTTATATTTTATCATTGTGGTAAAGTATATTTTTTATTTACGGAATAGTGATGTAATTATTTTTTAATTTTCCTCAGAATTAATTAATTTTGGTCTAATGGATAAATCTGTAAGTTGAGAAGCCATTATTTATGATGAACAAAAAAAATATTTGTATGCGTTTTAAACAGCGCGCAAAGAGCATATAATAAGACGCCATGCATGAGGCATGCGCATACGGAGTGTACGGAGTCACGGCCATCAAGGCAATACCTGAGACTCGAGCTAAATCGAGGTTCTCATGTAATTTGTTTACTGAATTGGGCGATTTGCATTCGTTAGAGTATTATATCTTATAGTTACAACTTCTTTAAAAAATCACAAAATTCATATTTAATAGTTATTATGTGACATGCAGTAACTATCAAATTTGTATATTTTTTTCTTCGTCGAAGTCTAATGTGAACATTAAGTTATAATTAATATACCTGCAAAGATAATGCATACTTGTACGTTTAGTATAATCATAAGCAGGTATATATATATATTTTTTATATACATTATATTACAGGTATTGTATTGAAACAGGTTATCTTCGGCTAATCCACTCCCGCAAATCCTTGAGAACCTTCGATGGCTTTAATCAGTTTGTCCCTGAGTTGTTGATAACTTTCGTATGGTGGAAGATCAATTCGATTAAAACTGAAAAAAAAGATAATTTATGTGAATGATTACATATAAACTATACAATGTTAGTATATTATGCACGCTCCTTTTTATATATTATTAACAACACACAGTTCAATTTGAAGAAAACTCTGAAATGCTTTATGCCCTCTGCAATGCCAATGAGCTTTGCAGCGCGTAGTAAGATTCAAGCGCTGAAGATTTTTTTTCGAGGTTCTTCAAAATTATTAATAAATACAAAAATGATGAACATTTTTCAAAATCCTTGATCCCAGGTTAAGGGAAAACCTTATTAGAATTAAAAAATGTACCACAGAAAATGATAAAAAATTTCCATTCGTAGTGTAATAAGATAAACTTAAAAATAACATATCGTTCGAGTTCAAATACCTTTGTGTATCGATCCCTACCAGGTAGGGATCGACATGCACCGAAAATCGACCCAATGGAGACCGATACATAAACTTATATATATTGTGAAATAATGTTAGAATTCACGCATCCAGTAAGGTTATCGTACCTGCCATTTTAACCTCTCTTAATGTAAAACCTGTTACCGTTCAAGATAAGCGACGGAACTAAATTTTTCAACATAATCACCTTAAAATAAAAAAATCAACCATTAATATGAGCCCTGCGAGAAGTTTCTAGACAGTCAGGTTTGCACCCTATGTTGTTTTCAAAAAATGGCTGAGAAGGCTAATTTTCTCGAAAACCTGACGTGATGGAAAAAATCTGACACCAGATTCGGATGAAATGATTCCAATAACATATAGCTTCGGTGGTCTGGATCGATGGACATGAAATTTTGTCTTTTTTGTGTGCCTATGTTATTAATGCATAAGCATTATATAATTATATATAATAATCAATAAATAATTAATTAATGAGCATATATAATTATATATATTAATACATGGCATTATACAATGCATTAGCACCTTCTCGTTTTTCATGAAAATCGCACCAGTGTTATGATGGACCCTGTGAGGATGAGCAATCAAAAATTCTTAATAAGATCGGTTACGAACATGCCGATTTGCTCCTCTGCAATCTTCTGTGATTTTAAAAGTGTTTCAGTTTTGATTTAGGCTTAAATACGCTAGTTGTGATAGTGCCGGTGGTTCGTGTCATAGAGACTTGTAACTTTGTGGCAACTCACTTGATTGTTGTTTTGCAGTGCACGTTTGCTCATAACGGTTGTACCTTCTATTGTGTTGTGGGAGCATCTTCTGAGTGTGATGTAGTGATTTTCAGAGGTGTTCCGGAGATTTTATTCTGTGTTAAGTCTAGCAATCTGCTCTATTTGACACGTTCTAATTTTGGTATTTCAAAAAGGCCATATGAAAAACTTAAAAAAGGCCAATCTGATTATTTTTCAAGGAATGCACATTGTTGTCTGCTAGTACCACTTCTGCGGCATTGGATTCTAACTCGAGTGCAGAAAATAAAAACAATAACTGCGAGAACGTCCGTACAATTTCTATACCTCCTACCCCCTCTTATGTCGCTTCCACGGAAAATGCTGTTACTCTACCTCCTTGTCTCACTGAACTCATTCGAAAGGCGGTCTCCGACGGCTAAAGTAAAGCGCTTGCGCAGTCACACGATATTTTGGCAAGATTTGGAAAAATTTGTAGCTCGACAACATTAATTTAATGACACATTTAATGCCACCCTTTTGGAAATAAAGTCGAACCTTACTGATAACACCAGGCATATTGATTCACTAGAACAAGAAGCGCTTAATTTACCTTCGCGAGGCATTAACGCCTCTCAACAGAAACATGTACGCTATTGTTCTTGCTCTCCGCATAGATGAAAAAAATCAAATGCCTCTGCTTTTCCAGCGGAAGAATTTTCTGTCGTTCGCAGAGAATTCATCTGTCACACCTACGAACTCTTGAGGGACTTGAATGACAACTACGGTCCAAGTCCACTGTGTATTTAATTTTTCTCAGACACACATTATTATTACACTATCTGAAGTGCTACTTCTATCTAAGTGAATATATCTAACTGATTATTACTTTGTACTTTCTATTAATCGTTTTTATCTTCACCGTAAATCATTTCAATTTCTCAATGTTATTTCTGAGTTTCTTCCGTTGTACCTATTTAAATTATCCTATTAAGGATACCCAAATCTTTCTGCTCTTAACACGCAATATTACCTTCAATATATTTATTTGGAGCATGCTGGCCATTTTTCATACTGTGCCTTTTGAAAAATATCGATCTCAACATCCTGCTTTATTTTTTATTTACTACTGCGTTAATTCAGCCTTGCACCGTATCTGCAAATTTACCATTTTTATGCATTGTATATACACGATAAGCATTATAATTGTAGTGTGGTTGCTATACGTGGGAAGGGAAGAAGAAGGGTGACTGTCGAGTGTTGGAAGCGTAACGAGTAAACTCGGACTCGAAGTTCGATGCGTTACCACTGCGTCAACCACGGAGTCGGTGATGAGTCACATACAGTCATCTAACCACCTACTGCCTCACCGCCACCACTTTAAGTCATTCTTTGGGGTGAAAGGAATGCTATGTGATGTGTACCATGTACCATGTAACATAATGCTTATTACTTTTCTACTTTTTACAATACCCTCATTATTTTTTATACTTATCAATTTGCTTTATTTCCTGTTCTCAAATGTGATCACGTGAACTGGGTTTTGTTGGTTTTTAGTCTCTTTTGCTGTATCTTCATGGAACGCCTTGTTCAATTTTTAACGAACTTCAGACACTTTTATATCTAACAATATATGACCTTTTCCTATGACCTTCATAATGGGCACTTTAAACATTTGTTACATCAACACTCAGTCTTTGCCTGCCCATTACCATGAATTCAAACATCACTGTATGTCCTGTTCCTATCATATCAACGCCGTTGCCGAGACCTGGCTCACGCCCAACATTTCTTCGAGCCTCGGAGCACTTGTCCATTACATGCTTTACCATAGAGGTAGAGATGAGAGAAGACGCGGTTGGGTTTGTCTCTATATTCATGACAGCTCAAGTGGTGTACAGATGGGAGTGAGCCCTTTTGCCTATCACCCCACTGCAAAGTACCTTTTTATCAATGTAACTTCTCCTCAGTACCGTGTGTTGCTGTGTGTGAATTACAAACCTCCTAATGCCTTTGACAGCAAGGAACTTGAGACTGAGCGTAAGTATACGTAACTATCCGTAACCTCTCAAATACAAATGAAGCTGAATTTCACGAGCACCTCTCTACCTATGCCTGGAAAAGCATTTTTACAGAAAACGATATCAATAGGAAGGTAATTTGTTAAACAACATTCTAATCTTCAGCTTTTAATGAATTCGCGCCTCTCCATAGCCCGATACCAAAAAAGAAATCTTCTGCCGGGATCACATCTTACACTGAAGACTTAATGAAGGAAAGAGATAATCAACGAAAATCGGACAAAATAACTAAAAATAGTATAATTCAAACCGGATTTCGTCAATTGAGAAACTTGGCACAAACAAAAATCAGGGATTCATATAATTAATATAACTACAATTTTATCAAAAACGGAATTAAAAAAGAAGACATCTGGCTTCTCTTGAGACGACTGGGACTTATTCCACCTAAACTTGTAGCTTCTGATAACAATTCCTCCCCTGCAGATCTTTTAACTGCCTTTACCACGAAGCTGACACTCTGAGTGAACACCACTTCTTCCCCGACCACTGTTTCCTCAACTGTTGATGATACTAAATATTTACTTTGTATCTCGCAGGAAACTCTCATTGAAAACTCCTCTAGCTCAAATCAAATGCTTTAGGTTCTGATGGTATTTCAATCAAAATGATTCTTCTTGCTTTACCAGTCATTGGCCCTATTATTTTGTACATGTATAACGCATCTGTCTAGGTAGAGATATTCCCTGATACCTGAAAAGAAATGATTATTCACCCTGTCCCTAAAATATATAACCCCACCTCTCCTAAAGATTTTCGACCTATAGCCATCGTGTGTGCCCTGTCTAAGCATTTCGAGCGCATTGTCCATCGGCAACTTACGGCACACTTTGACACTAACAATTCAATTCACCCAATGCAATCCGGGTTTCGGGACACTCATAGTACGCTTACGGCTTCACTGAAAGTAAGTTCGGCTTTATAACTGGCAATTGACAGAAGGGAGATAACGATTGTAGTGCTTTTTGACTTTTCTAAAGAATTTGATGCAGATGACCATAATCTACTATTAACTAGATATGGTGGTTAAAGGACATAATCTTATCTTAGTAAGCATTCTAAAAGAGTACAAGACAGCAATAATGAGCGGTGTGATTGTGAGGAAGTCAAGAGTGGTGTCCCTCAGGGATCCACTCTTGCCCCTACTCTGTTTTATGTTTATACCTCTGACATCACTAACGAACTTCGACACTGCAACTAACACAAATATGCTGACGACTTTAAGCTTTACCTCTCCGGGCCCATTGCCACTTTTAAGAACTGACTCCAAAAGGTTAAGGAAGATATTGATCTAGTGGTGCAGTAGGATACTGATCTGGTGGTACAGTGGGCTTTGACATGTGGTCTCACTTTTAACCCGGCTAAAACTATGGCTATCATTATAGAACCTTCTTCCTCTCCATGTGTAGAAGTATTTGCAACCTTACCTCCTCTCTTGATTGACGGATGCATGATCCCCTTTGTGAAATCTGAGAAAGATTTGGGCTCTCATTCGTGGAATGAACAAGTTTCCGACATTTCGAGGAAAACCTTTAGTCGTTCAACAGTTTAATAGAAATAAAGAATCACTTCTTACTCCAACTCTTATCCTCCTAGTTACAAGCCTCATCCTTCCTTTCTTTGACTATGAGTGCATGGTATATGACGATAATACTGACGAACTGAATGCTAAGCTTGAGCGTTCGCTTAATGCTTGCATTCGGTTCACATATCATATCCCCAAAAGTGAATATATTACCCAGCCTTAAGAACTTTTCATGCATAAATATAAATACAATATTTAGCGTCATGCATAAGTAGTGCCGTGGCCGAGGTTGCTATCCCTTTAGTGCTACTAACCCTTGCTCGCGCTCTGGAGAGAGAGCGAAACACGAGAGAGCGAGAAAAAAATCACATTCATCAAACGAGGATGAAACTTAAACAAGTATAATGCAGGTCAGACAATGGTAACACACCTGCCTCCTTTTCCGACTAGAAACGTATGCCACTTCCTATTCTCTGCTCGCCTAATACTTTCGAGAACGAACGCGACTGCGAAATCTTGATCGGCCATTTCGACTAACATGCCATAGACGTGCCACTTGTCTGTGGGAAAGCTTGAATGTTCATCCACACATAGTGGGATGCATAGAGAGATTGAAGCCCGTTTGGAAAACCCGATTTACTATCTCATCTGGAAATCATCGAGTGACAACTAACAGCGTCGCATTCAAGAGGGGCGTTCTTCAGGGCGACACCATAAGCCCTCTCCTCTTTTGCATCACACGTTTGCCAATATCTCTCGCACTATGCAATTCTCTGCGGCGAGCCTTGTTATCGCGAGCATTACTTCTGGAGCAGAGCAGCTTAAGCATGCTCTGAGGATCGTCTAGGGGTACACAAGAGACATTGGTATAGACTTTGGATTAAACAAGTGTGCCAAGACTCATCTGAAGAGAGGACGAATTGCTCGTGTTCTCGAGGAACCTGAGCTCGTAGATGGGACCGCTATTAAAACAACTTGGGGCTCGAGAGACCTTCCTATATCTAAGCGTGCCGGAGAACCACATTCAGGATATAACATCAGTAAGGAAGGCTTTTCGAAGCAGATAGAAGCGTCTCCTTCGGTAGACTTGGTCTTTCAATCTGTCGGCGTTGAAGGAGACATCTGCGACTAACATGCTTGCCATCCCGGTTCTACTCTCTTCGTTCGGGGTGGTTCCATGGACGAGGTACTAGCTCATATCCCTCGACATCGCCACGCATAAGATTATGCATATGCAGAACAGCTTGCATATCAACTCGTCCGTTCCAGTCAAGTAGAAGGAAAAGGAGGTGAGGTATCGAAACCCTATAAGGGAGCTGCGGCAAGTGATCCCAAAATATTCGGTTAAAATTATTGTCCTTGTGATCGGTGCTCTCGGAGGTGCAAAGCCACTACTAGTTCGTTACCTTAAAGCCATATTCGCGTGCCCAAAATATGCCAAGGCACTTACGAGATGGATGCTGAGAGCTATCATTCTTGAGTCGCTTCGTGTTCTCAAAACAAACCAGAGTTTCCCTGGCCCTTCATTGAGATTCCATCGTATCGTATCATCGCATCATTCCATCTTACGATCGTGGGACGTGGCCACAGGTGTGAGTTACCGCGGTTCTACTGGGAGACAGTGTCATTTTCCTAGATGGCAGTCGTTCACAGAGGGATCCTACAGTGGTTGCTTGAATAATTTTTCAATTTTTTAAATATATATGCAGGGTGTCCCAGGTAAACCTGTCCGGACCAGTACAGCTGTGTCATAAAGAATTGTAAAAACGAAAAATTCTTTTTAAAATATTGGTCGAAGTTGTAGTTTTTGAGTTTTAAAATATAAAGCTGGACCAATCATGATCGCGCTATAAGCAGTCGCGCGTGCATGAGCGGGGGTCTAACCTCAGTAACCGCCTGTTCCCCTTTTGGCGCGGTAGTACGCTCGAACTTCGAGCAACAAATACCGATCTTCATGATCACAGACAGAAAGAGTCATCCCCAGGAAACCACCCTGGCAGTGACATTGATCTGAATTCATTGTCCATCTCTCTACTTAGAAATATAGAAGAATTTCCGCAATAAACGAAGAGTTTGACACCACGGATTTTTCATACAATTCAATGACCCAGGGTATGAAGTTCTAGCATCTCCTGGAAACCATCCAGGGATGACATCCATCTATATTCACTTCAAGGGGTGCTAAACATTTTCATTCATCCCCTACTTAGCAAGATCGCGATGCGAGAGTCTTTCAACTTCCTGTTAGATCAAGCTGTAGCGCTCAGAGTTTGTAACCGGAAAGTCTGTGCTCGAGTCGTGCTGCCTGCATTCTTTGCCAATTTTTTTTCACTCAAAGTTTTTTTTATTGCAATTGACTACTCCATTTATTAATATGTAGCCAAATTATTCATTTTTAACCAATTTTCGTAAGGGAAAAAATGTTTTTTTTTCAACCTTCATCACTTTTACTCTCAGAAAGTTTTTTTTTTTGCACAGAAAATTCTTATTTTTCTTAATTCAATTGAACGTTTATATTTTGGTTATTATCATATTCTTATGAGATGAAAATAAAATATTTCAAAATAGTATAATATGAACGAAATAAACATTGAAATTTAAAGAAATAATAAAATAAAATGATATAAAAATAGAATATTAATAAAAATTTAAATTTAAATATCAATTTCATTCTTATACTATTTTTGTATATGTGACGTGATCCGAGAAAAGGGACCTACTAGGCAAAAGTGAAATTTTACAGGGCGAGCGATTGAAGAAATCTCGAGGCGGCGGAGCGAAGGAGAAGTCTCAGAGGGGAATTCTGACCCCCACCGCTTATAGTTCGACCGTGTTTGCCCACTCTCTTCTCATCCCGTTCGCACGCCGGCAATCGAGTCGAAGTTCTCCCGTTTATTGTCCTGCGCTGTAGAATTTTCTTTAATCAATTTTCGTTACGAATTTCGTTTCGAAATATGAAAAATTCGTACAATTTTTTCAGTTATTTTAAAAACTTATCGATTACACATTAGTATGAAATAAATTTGTGATTTACTATTCATTTGCATTTTCAACAGTTGCAAATTAGAAAATATTTATCATATTAAAGTGTATCGTTGAATAGACCTTTCACTGCATTATGTAATATTTTCATTCTGGGTGATTAATGATATTTTCTTTGATTGCTTGTGTGCGGAATTTCGGAGTAATTTAAAATTGATGCATAGCCAACACGAGATAACAATGTGGATTTTTTCGTACTCCAGGTCAGGATTCATTTGTTGCCAACACTTTCTTTCAAAAAATTTAGAAACGCCAAAAACAACTATCTTTTGTCATAAAGAAGCATGTCGCAACAAGCACGTGGATTGTGCGGAGCGTAGAGCTCCACGCAGGGATACAAAGTTTCTGATTGCACCCCTAGAAAGATCTGTTGTTAGAGAACTTATAGAATCCATCATAAGCCAAAAATCGATTTTTTGCCCAGTAGGTCCCTTTTCTCGGATCGCGTCACATATTTTATTTTTATCTCATACGACAATAATAAAAATTAAAATATGAATGTTCAATTTAATTTAGAAAAACGAGAATTTTCTATAAGAAAAACTTTTCTTGCAATAGAAGTGGTAAAGGTTAAAAAACCCAATCTTTTGTTTGGAAAAATGGTTTAAAATAAATATTTTGGCTTGATGTAAATGAATGTAATATTCAGTTCCAATCCAAGAAAATTTTTATAAAAAAAAATTGGCGAAAATTGTAGAGAGCAGGTTCTGAGCCAAGACTTTCAGGTTACATACGCAAAGCCCTACCGCCTGATCTAATTGGGAGTTGGGTCATTGAGCTGTTCCAAAAAATTCACCAGGTCATTGAGTTTTTCAAAAAATCAGTGGAAACAATCACTTTGATTACTTTAGAAATTCTTTGATCTTACTAAATAGGCGACGAAGAAAAATTTGAACTCTGAGTTAACTTCAAGGGGTGCTAGAAATTTTCCTTCGTCCCCTACTTAGGAAGATCGAAGAATTTCTGATGTAATCAAAGTGGTTATTATGAAAAAAAAATTATTATAACACAAAAGAAACGAAAAGGGAATACGATTGGAGTAAATACACACACACACACACACAACTTCTTTCATGCTGACAAACGCCAAGGCCACATCATGACTGACAGGACGGTTCCACGACTTCGACGTCAAAGTCCCCGCACTCGAGATCGTCCAGCCACACAAGTCTCAATTTTGGGAACTGAAACAAATAGAACAAAAAGGGAATATAATTAAAAGAATACAATAAAATAAAAATTATAAACTTCAATAACGAAACATGAAATCAGTATTACCTTCGTAGCCATGCAGTGTGTGCCCACACATACATCACACCTCTGCCACAAATATATGAATAAACCGCCCACACGGACAGAAGCAGTAGCTCGTGCCTTCTTGTCTAAAACCAAAGCAAAAGATTGAATGACCAAGGATAAAATAAAGCAATAATGGAAGAAAGGCGACCACAGTCAAATCAGACTTACCCCAGACACACCGATTACTCATGCGACATGTGAGTACAGCTACGTGAGTTTGCATCTGGTCTAGGAGACAAATGTAGACCAATGAGCTCACAGAACTGCTGAGACAGCTAATGAACTTCCGCATTCGTCTGCCGCAGAAGGGCCGAGTCCGGTGCTACAATTGCTGACAAGCCGGGATTGCTTCAGGATTTCCTGGGCCGCCCACGCCCTCCTTTGCCCACTGCACCTCCCTTCACTTCTAACAACGGCAATTTCATCGTAGCCGGAAAAGCCCCCACCACCAAAAAATGAAGGAAGCCTTCCTTAGATGTACAGCATCCCTTTAGTCATCATATAAAAATTTGATGACACCAACATTTTTATCACTGGAGTAAAACAAAACGACCAGCCAGGCTACTATTAGTAGATGCAGAAACATGAGTACAACACATACTTACTTTGATTATAGCAGCACATACATTACTTACACGTTACACCAATTGTACCTCAGAACACCATACTATTGTCGTGTATCATATCAGGCAATCAAAAGTAAATTTGATGTAAAATTATCAATTGCAAAACATGGAATCATTATCATAATAAAAACCAATCTAGAGAGTAAGCGTCGCTTGTTGTCTGAAAGAACATTTAAATTCATCGAGGACGATGAACAAATTGAGGAGGGAGGACTGTTACATCCGCAACTTTTAAAAATTTTGTGGCAACGTCTGACGAGAGGCTACCCAACATACTTTGAGACAGACAAATGATAATTACTCATTTATAATCAGGCGCACTAACCGAATTCCCTCAATCGTGTGTCTACTCATAATAATAGACTACTGACGATAAAGTAGAAGGTGCAAGCTAACAAGAAGTGAGTTACCATGGGTAGATAAAGACTCAATTGATGCCGATAATTCAACGAAAGAATCATTGACCGATATAAGATAATTAATTAATATCGTTTTGTCAACATGTATGATTATAAATTAACTATATCAAATACTAATAACTCTAAGACAAGTAATGTTAAAAATATATCTTTAAGGTTTCCCACTTAATACGATTCACATGGTCCTGTACGCAACGCAGTAACCAAGTGATAAATGCGTGCATAGTCAGACGTGCTGTATTGAAAACGTCTGACTAGATACGATAATTGTAGTACTAAGTTAATCATAAGCCAATCACGTTTTACTTCTGAATTAGTATATAGAATCCCGATTTCCTGGAAAAGCAAGAGAGGAAACAAACAATCATAAAAGGCATTAGCAGAGGGGACTCACTTATAACATCGTCGAACGAGGCGATCGCGGAATCAGACAAGCCTCGCCCTGAACGTGCCGATCTGTGCAAACCATGGAAACGGATATTCACGAG
Organism: Melikaiella ostensackeni; assembly: GCA_032362435.1. Taxonomy (NCBI): domain Eukaryota; kingdom Metazoa; phylum Arthropoda; class Insecta; order Hymenoptera; family Cynipidae; genus Melikaiella; species Melikaiella ostensackeni. The sequence goes on from JAUMHM010000083.1 coordinate 55,336,059, forward strand.
CGAGTCTCGGGTGCGGCACGTGCCAAAGCACAAGTGGGCGAGGGACGTGCCAAGGCACCAGTTTGCGAGGGAAGTGACATTTTGCACATCTTTCTCCTATATAAGCCCCAGAGTTACCCTTGGTGGTCGTATTTTATTCCAAGCAGTCACGCTGTCAACTTAATCTTCGAAGTACTATCCGCTTTAATTAAGTCGCGATTTTTACATCATTGTGAAATATTCCTTAACGAAGAACCGCTCTGAATAAGTCGTGTACTTCAACCTCGTCGTAAAATAATCTAGCTAACTAAACTCTGCATGAGGATCTTGCCATTGTCCTCCGATTATGGAGAAAAAAAGCGACAACCCCTAATTCTTCTCTTTCCTGACACTCAAGGCTGCGCAGTGGAGTTGCGTGGCACTTCCGGATATGCACTAGAGATATGTCGCATTTCCCGCTGCGCAGTACACTTACATGAGGTTTATGGTTGCGCAGTTCCGCTCTATCACGCTTAAGGCTGCGCAGTAAAGTTACGCCGTACTTCAAGATGCGCACTTGAGTTATGTCTTATTTCCGACTGCGCAGTAAACTTACATAGAGTTTATGGTTGCGCAGTTCAACTCTATGACAGCAAAGGCTGCGGAGTGGAGTTGTGTCGTATTTCCGGATGCGCACTAGACTTATGTCGCATTCCCAGCTGCGCAGTAAACTTCTATGGCGTTTATTGTTGCGCAGTTCAACTCAATGACACTGAAGGCTACGCAGAGTGGAGTTGTCGTACTCACGGATATGCACTAGAGTTATGCCGCATTTACGGCTCCGCAGGTCACTTCTGTGGGCTCAATAGTGGCGCAGTACAATTGTATGACACTCAAGGCTGCGCAATAGAGTTATGCCGCAATTGTGTATGAGCGGTAGAATTATGCTGCATTTCCGGTTGTGCAGTAAACTCCTATGAGGGTCATGGTTGCGCAGTACGATTGTATGACACTTAAAGCTGAGCAGTTGAGTTATGTCGTACTTGCGCATTTGCAAAAGAGTGACGATGCACTCCCGGCTGCGCAGTAGACTCCTATGAGGTTTATGGTTGGGCACTACGATTGTATGACATTTGAAGTAGCGGAGTAATGTTATGTCGTACTCCCAGATGCACAGACATGAAATTTTCTAGTCTTTTGTATATTTCTGCTCACAAAGCCGTAGATTCAGTTTATGTGCTTTGAAGTGAACTATGAGTTTTCAAACTGTCAAAGCAACTGTACTCGAACTTCCCGTCGGTAATGTAGTTCTTATGTAATTTTACTGCGTAGTCTTTGTGGTTATCTAAAGTCTACTGCACAGACTTACTTGCTACATAACTTTACTGCACAGCCCTCACTACTATATAAGTTCACTGCGCTGACTTAAACGCCACAGAACTCTAATGTACAGCTATTAGTAACTTATACATCTACTGCGCAGAATTAGCTGTTATAATACTCCACTCTGCATGCTTGCATCCTATATAACGCTGCTGTGCATGTACGCATGCGATATAACACTACAGCGCATTTGCAACTGTAGTATAACTTTACTGTACAGCATTTATTGTCATACACATTTAACTCACAGCAATAACAGCCACATAACTAATGCGCTACAGTAAATGCTACGGAAGCCTACTACGCAGCCGGAAGTGCCGAGGAAGTCTACTGCGCAGCCAGAAGTGCAAACTTAATCCTATTGCGCAAGCACAAATGCAACAAAAGTCTATTGCGCAGCCGTTGTGCCACGGAAATCTACTGCGCAGCCGGAAGTGCAACCTAACTCTAGTGTGCCACCACAAATGCAACAGAAGTGTACTGCGGAGTCGGAACTGCAACTCAACTCTAGTGCGCAACCACAAATGCCACAGAAGTCTACTGCGCAGTCGGAAGTGCAACACAGCTCTAGTGAAAACTCACAAACGTCACATAAGTCTATTGCGCATCCGGAAGTGTGACACGACTCTAGTGCGCAACTTAAATGCCATATAACTCCACAGCGGACCCGGAAGTGCGACGTGAATCTAGTGCGGAACCATAACTCCTAAGTAAAACAGATTTCAATTTAACAAATCAACGAAAACGGACAGGCTCTGTTTACCCTGTTACTTGGCGTGGCTATGCGGCTTACGTCATACATTATTTCTTTTAAAGCGGGGTTCGACCTTCTTTCGCATGTGTCTGACGACCTTATGATTTTGAAAAGACTGTTAGCATAATTGTTGGTTTGAAATATTACCGATAACGTGTGGCGTTATAAAGCATGAAAAGCAATAAAAAGGTCATTTTTGAAAATGGTGTGGCTTACGACTTTATGCAACTAGATGGAAGAAATATAACACAAGTGTGGACATTGCTTGAACCAATGGCCGCTGGGGTCGCCACTTTATTACTAATTGACATTTCTGAATGGTTTTTGCGCTCTATTTCTCTCTACTAAGAGGACACATAGGAGAAGAAATTCCGAATATAAACCAACGATGGCAGGGTGTGACAAAAACACGACACCTCAAGTGAGTCACGATCTTACCGTCGACTACGATCGGGTGGAAGCCCCTACAAGAAGACCTTAAAGAAGACTTTCGGAGAGACGTAGACTAAGTAGGCTCAAGAAGGGAAATGTCGGCGCTCGACGGAATTCGTCAATGACCAATGGCCTTGCAGTAATACTAACGTCGTTGGTTTATCGCCGGAGAGGGTGTGAATCGGTAAGAATTCGACACCACTCAGCCAAAAGCTGGACGTCTTATGTAAGATTTCCTCTCACCCTACTAATATTTACAGATGAGATATTGAACCTCGTCAGAGTTGCAACCAGTCACCCGATCATTCATCAAAATATCAGCAGAGTTCCTTTTAAAGGTAGAATTCGAAAGATTCTATAAATTATTTGATGTAATAAGGATAAAATAAGTGATAACTTACCAGGTGTGAGCTCTAGGATAATTGTCAGGTGTGCCCCACTTCTCAATTGTAAACAACTGAGGCCCGTTACTTCCATATAACTCTTTAAAACCATTCATAGGTACTCGAGATGTTCCCGTTACAAACTGCAAAAGTCTAGCTCGCATTTCGTTATTAAACGATAGAACAACCCTCCAGAACCACTGAACCGTAATATGATTTGCATGATAGTCTCCCTTGTACAAAGTGTTTTGTTTCCAATCTTTGACGTCAATATGTTGAATGCCGCACATGAGTAATTCCAATTCATGTTCATCAAATATTTTAACCAGATTTAACGGTACCAGAGCATTGAAACCTTCGAGAAAAGCATTCATTTGATCCTGAACTCGTGAAACAAACCTCCATTGTATAACCAAGCTTATATATTCGTCTTTGTTCTCATCTGATAACGGTACATTTGCGCCGTTAGCTTTAAGTTCTCTTTGCGAAGTATGTCCAAAGCTCTCTTCATCAACGCAGAAAGTTAATTCTAACTCGCTAGGATCATTTTCTTTTATCCATAATAGCGAGTTGTAGTACTCAGAATCAACGCTTTCCATATCCTTAAGATCTATTGTTTTTCCCAGCATCATCTTGTAAAACGGTCGAATGAAAAATGCTTGTAAAAAAATTAAAAAATACGATATTTATTAAAAATTTTGAATTCCATGGCACAAACTCATTCGAAATTATATTTTGTATAGCAACTTACCATCTAGAAGTTTTCCATGATAAACTGCCATGCCTGCGATTCGACCAATAAACTTGAAATAGTTTAAGTGTTCCTCATTACAGACTCCAGAAGCAGGATTTATTTGAAGAGTGTAATTATCCCTGAAACGAAGTTTTATAAATAAATAAAAATTTTAATTAAAAAGAAGTCAAAGTATTTCATAGAATGATTGGTAAAGATCTCTAAAAAAATGGATGGTTAATCACAAATGCGGAGCAAACCGCCAAACCATGATAATCAAATTTATAATCAAAAGCAAATATTGCTTGTGTGTGTGTGTGTTGAATGGTAGTTACGATAATTTTCCCTCGGCCGGTCACGGCATAATCGCCAAGGAAATATAATTCAATTATTTGGGGACGGGCTCTGAGAGCTGTTAGCAGAATGAGTTATTATAATTATTAGCTTTTACTGGCCCCTAAATTTCTATGTTTGTTTCAGAAAGATAGCACCAGTTAATCCAGATATCTATTTCGCACGATGTCTCTTGTGCAGAAGAATTCTGACTTATTCCCCTTACAGTCACGTGAGGTCTCAGCAATTTAATTTGGCGGCTCACGACCAGATGATCAGCAATTATACAACCGACCATGGGGGCTCATTCGAGTTTCCATAAATTAGAAGAGAAACGGGGAAACCCATCATCAAATATTAAATTATTAGGATTATTAGAACTATTATATTATAGATGGGCTGGTTTATTTAAATCCTGTAGCTCTGCGGTAAAAACTATTGTACTATGACTTCATTTCAAAAACCCCGGTAAAAGAGAGACCGCCTGTCCACGGTAGTCGTCACTGCTGAAGTATAATTTGTGTCCTTTACCGTGAGCATCTTTATCGCCGGACGACTCCACTTCACCGGGTAAGGGTCTAAGAAAATTTTACTTTACTGACATGGGCTCGAGGGGTTGTTCACTGAAAATCGTTCAATGAGATTGCTAGAGATTGCGGGAACTGCGAGGACGGCACGAAAGACTGCGAAAGGTTCCAAAAAGATTGCGCCCACTTTCAGATCGACATGCAATCCGTCGTCATCGTTCGAACTCGGTGATACTCGGTCGCATTCGGCAATGTATAGTGAAATAAAATTTGAAAACAATTTATGCGTAAATAAATTGTGATATCAATGAAAAGGGCATGAAAAGAACGGTAATAATTCGAAAAATGATTTAAATACACATATATAGAATTATATGGACATTCATGAAAATATTAAAATCAAATTTTAGTATCCAGACAAATAATAAAAAAATTTTGAGATGATTTTCAAGAAGTACGAGTACTTGTTTGAATGTTTCGTGTGATCTTAAATTTGAACAACTTGAGTAATTCTAAATAATCTAAATAATAATGAATTATCAGAAAATACGCGAAATTATTATTTCTCTAGATTTTCTTCAATTGTTATTAATATTTAATTCAAACTTATGGCTTTCTTAGAGAAAATGCTTTCTAATGATCAAGAATTTCGAATTTCATATTTTGACTTACAGTGAGTTACACGTTACACGAATTGCGATGCAAGAGTCTTTCAACTCTCGGTAGATCAGGCGGTAGCGCTCCTAGTTTGTAAACGGCAAGGCTGGGCTCGATTCCTGCTGGCTGCATTTTTTGCCAATTTTTTTCATTCAAATTTTTTGTTTGCAATTGACTATTACATTTATTTTAATCAAGCTAAAAAATATATTTTTAACGATTTTTTATATGAAAAAATTGAATTTTTTCAACCTTTACCCAATTTTATACTAATCTGTCGGTTAGATCGGTCGAGTGGAGCCGTAATTTAGCTGTACGAGTTTTCTTCAATTGCGATGTTTGGATTCTTTGTCCCGGAAGAAGGCATCTGCCGGTTCCATCCCTTTAACCTGGACGCTGTCAGGCGGAATGTTCTCCGTACGCCCCGGTGAGATTCTACACACTTTGCAGTGTCAAACACTAGCTAACTCCACACTGTAAAGCTTAACAACATTTCGAGAGTCTTATTCTCTTTTGTCTAACTAGAACTTCCTGGTGTTAATTTTATATCAAATCATGGTTTTTTTCTGAATAAATTGTTATTAGTTACTTATTAACTGCTTGTTGATGGTTTTATTTAGGATCCGAGTACCCAGTTTTCCTTGAAAGTAAGCACGCAAACTTTCAGAAAAACACAACTAACTAAATATGGCGGACTCAAGACGCCCGGGGTAGAAATTTATATATATGCTTCAAGATAGAACTCTCAGTTTTCCATGAATCTCGTTTTAGATCCGCTTGAGCTAACATTTTAAAATTTTTCTGACGTTTCTGCGGGGATAAAACGGAGCCTCACTACAATGTATGTATGAATGTATGTATGCATGCATGCATTTAAGTGTGATGTATAATATGTGACGCGCTCCGAAGAAAGGGACCTAAGAGCGAAAGCGCTGATTTTAGAGGAGAAGGGAAAGAACAGGCGAG
>JAUMHM010000083.1:55342284-55355427 GCA_032362435.1 Melikaiella ostensackeni
ACCTTCCCGGAATGACACGGAAAACGTGCTTCCTTTGCACAAACTATGTTCCCGCCCCACTTTGGTGTTAATACGTTCGACTTGGCGTTTCCCTAGGTTTCCCGAGTATCCCCACAACTCACTCAGTAAGAGGGTGCATAGGAAAATGCTAAAATAGAGGCAAGGCGGGAAAAATTTGAATTGCTTTACTTTTTTTTTACCTGCGCGTGGCGAGCTCATAGTTTGTTGGATCATGGGTCGAGCAGTACCCTCATGTTGTTTGTGGAGTGCGAAAGCAACCTCAGATCTAATGCGGTTGATAGTTATTCTAGGAAGGAGGTTCGCCTCTATTATTTCACGCCTGCTCCGACTAAGGTTGGCTTTCGTTGGTTGGTAATTCTGGAATTGCGTCAAAATTTCGGCGACAGACCATACCGTCAAGTGAAGTAGTGGTCGCTCCCATCTGGTTCTTAAAGTGGCAACGCATCAAGTACTCATCGTGATGAGGTTGAAAATTGATGCGCTGCACAGTGCGACGAAACGCATTATTTACGTTCAAAAAGTTCTACAGTCTACAATCTTAGTCTGATTTTAATTTTTCTTTTTTTTTTTTAAATTAAAGTGCATTAAATTTTGGAGAAGCCTGAGGTCCGTGATTATGTAATTTTTTTGTAAGTATTACATTTTTCCTCAATGTATGAAAGAAATAACACTTTTAACAAAATAATTTTTCACACCTTAGCTTCGACTTATCTATGTTATAAATCGCCTTACATCAATACATGGGGCCTTTTCATTAGAAAAGATTGGTATATTCCTGCATTCAATTAACAAAAATCCTTATTATAAACAATTTTAGTCGTAAAATATTTAAATTTTAGTTTTTCCCTAGTGAAAAAGAATACCAACTATAGACTATGGTATAGGCCTGTCTGAAACCCGTCTTAAACCAGGCCTCACTGGGGAAGTCATGAACAATTTTTGTAGCAAAATATTTAAATTTGAGGTTTTTTCAGAATCGGGTTTCCCTCAATTATCATTTTTTATAAAAAACTGAAATGAATAAATGTCCAATTTTAGCTTTTTCGGGTAGAAAAAAATGTTTTTTTTTTGCACATGAACTGAATTCAGGATGTCAGTCATTGAAATTAATAAACAATTTTTGATAACCAGTTTCACAAACAATTTTTATGAACAAAAGAAAACTTTTTATATACAGCAAGTATATTATTATAAATTGAATATTATTATTTGTTTATAAAAATGATTGCTTATAATTTTCAATTAACTTTTGTGAATAATTCACATTCTCAACGCACTTCTAAGCAGTTTTAGTGAAAAAAAAAGAATTTGTTTCTACACGAAAAAGCCTGAATTTCGCCTTCATTTATTTCAATTTATTATGAAAAATTATAATTGTTATGTTTTAAAAAATATAATTAAACATAGATTATTTTTAGTAATACATCTAGCAATTTAGGCGATCAAGGAAACCAAATCTGAAAAAACCTCAAATTTAAATATTTTGTCGCCAAAATTGTTTATAACAATGATTGTTGTTACTCTTTTTAAATTGTTGTGATCAAAACTCACTTTCATAACAATTCAAAAGCAATTTTACCAAAAAGAAATATTTTCCACCGTAAATTACAATTTCTTTCATTTCTTTACAAAAATTAAATAAGTGAATTAAGAAATTACTTTTGTTCCATGACTCTTAATGCATTGATTTAAGACGATTTATAAGTAGTTTATTATGCATCTAGGGGGAGAAGCAGGTCTTTTTTGTCAAGCACGATGTTTTCAGAACAGAAATACGTCTACATTGTGCTGGAGACAGCTCACGGATAAGCTGTCTGCGCAGGAACACATAGCGCCAACCAATCGCTCGCAACCTGCCGTGCTGCTGTGGTCCGTGCCGGTTACTTACACAAGAGTGTCACGAACTTGTGTAGGTACTCATGATTGGATCATAGTAGGTACCAATGTACTTGCGTGCGTCACCGCTCGGACCACATCAGCAGGACAGGTTGCAAGCGACTGGTTGGCGCTATATTTTGTGCGTAGCCAGCTTGCCTGTGAGACTTCTCCTGCACATTGCAAACGTATTTTCTTCTGCAAAAATATAGACGGGGAAAAAAACTCGAGACGGACGGAAAACATTTCGAAGGTGCTGACTCCGACGGAGAACCTTGTAGTCGTTACAGCGTCGCCTTGGGGACGCCATATTTTTACTTCTGTCACGATTTTTTCTTTTTTTCAGTAGTTTTTTTTCCCGGTTAACAAACAGCACCGTTAAGCCCGTTTCACGCGCTCGAGAACCCGCGGTTTGCATGCATGTGTTAAAGAAATGTCATTTATTTCATACTTTGCATAAAAATATAATATTTAAACAAAACCAAATACAAAAATCGCGGACTTCAATCCTCTTCGAAATTTAATGCACTTCCATTTTAAAAAATAGAAATTGAAATTGGATCAAAATTGTCGGCTGTAGGACTTTTTGAACGGGAATAGTGCGTTTCGTCTCACTGTGCGCAGCTGCGGCAATCCTGCTGAAGAGATTATAACTTTTATTTTTCTCTTAGACTTGACATGGTAACAGCCCAATACGTCGAAGGCTTTTTTGTTAGTTGGATTTATGCGCAGAAAATTGAAAATCCTGCACAGGTGTGTTCCGGTATATATCATCAGTCACAGGCGCAATTTGTAATGCAATCAAGTGAACTGATGAGAGTAATGTACATAATTTGCCATATTGGTCAGCTGAGTTTTTTACCCCACCATCCATGGACTGGGTTGAAGCCAAGTGCATGATGAGGGGACCTACAACTTAAAGTGGGATCCGAACCGAAACTGGCGGGCGATGAGGTCGCCAAAACCCTACGAATACTCTGATGAATAAAAAAAAACTGTGTAGGGTTACGGGACACGTCATAAATATGTAGGCAAAAAGTCTTAGTCTTAACAAACAAAATATACAGCAAGAAAATTAAACTTACATGGCAGAGTACTCAAAGAGACCGTAGTATGGATTAAACATTTCTTTTGATAATAAAAAGAACCATTCTCGCGCAAGTCCTCCATAATCTAGTCCAACTTCTCCTTCGAATTCCACCCAGAGCTTGGTTTTCAAGATGTCGACCCTGTTAACTGAACTGATAATGCGGTAAGAATCCTCCAAGATATTATTTCTTCCCACCTTAATTTCAAATTTATTAGGCACGTTGTTCTGAAATATAAAGAAAAAACATAAGCAAGAGGACATATTTCGATATTAATTGTTCTATTTTATGCCGTGATTTTTATTACATGCATTACTGCGGATTTTGGCCTCAGGCATACGATGACTCTAATTTTCAATCTTCATGCAGAAGAGATTTGATCAACAGATATCTGTTGTATCGACACTCACGATCCTTCCATCCGGCTGACTATATGCAAGTTTCGAAACTTTCACTAGCATGCTGCAATAGTTGAAATGGTAAAAGCACCTCTCATAAATAGAGGAAGGTGTCGGTTCAAATCCGGCTCGCAGTGAAATTTTTGTAACTTATTTTTCTTTTCACACAAAAATGGTATCGAAAAATTTTCTTCATCATGAGTGTCAATACAACAGAGATCTATTGATCACACCACTTCCGTATGAAGTTTAAAAATTAGAGTCATCGTATGCCTCAGGCCAAAAACCGCAGAAATGCATGTAATATATATTTCGATATTGTTTACACGTGTGCATCACGATTTGTCAGTGAATAAGTGATAGACGAAATGTATCTAGGTTTAGTTATTGAACACGGTCTTACAATTCTGTGAGGGGAAGGCATAAGCGCTTAACTGACATTTTAATGACAATTCAGATAATATCAGTTTTCGGTACATTGAGCAATATTTCACACACGGTTCACGAAATGATAACTTTTGAACTACAGCTTACTAACGTGAAAATTGAAGGTGTTCATCAATACACACCAAATTACTAATACTTTTTCAGGGTCCCAATACACTACGATTCACCATTATTCTAATTTCAAATTCCATAATTCTGTTTTTCGACCAACCCTGATATATAAGCGAATTCCTCCACTAATAAGAAACGAAAAATAATGTTTTTTTTCAAGGGTCAGAAAAATTTGATGCGTCATTTTTTATGCCTGATAACCCTCATGGAACATTGATGATATGTACATTAAATTGTTTACAGTCCATCGTTGGCAGGTGTACAAATTTTTGGTACACCAAAATTTTAAGATTTAGTGCTTTATAAAAATCAGAGAACAAAAAATTTAAATAAAGTATAAAATAAAAATTTGCCCACATTTTTGTTTCCCTACTTTAATACTGGTACTATTCAAATGTTTCTTGGCCTTAATATCTTTTAGTGGAAAGAAATTAAATAAATAAAATGTCCCTCATGACAACAAATTAAAGAAAAAATATTTCGATTTTTTAAAATATTTTAACCATATGTACAAGTCCAATAGCTTCACTGGTCCTAAAAAAAATCGCAGCGCATTTTCTTGAGTATTTGAAAAAATTCAGATTCGCCCACTAGAAACGGAGAAATTTGTTCAATAATAATCGCGCGTTTGGACACTGCCAGCAGTGGGAGAAGAGTTTTTCTCGCACGGTTCACAAAAGCCTACTTTCGATGCCTACAGATGGAACGTAAGGAAGACTTTGAATACAGAGGTAACAAGAATAGAGCCTGGCACTCTTGCCCGGAAGCGGCATGCCTAGCTTGTGGGAGAGCGCAGCACTCGCCCTTCGGTTCACCTTCGAGCTCGTGCTGCGCCTTCTCACTCGAGCGAACATTGCCGCCTTCACGCACTTGTAACGAAAAATACTATTTTAATTCTTAATTTTTCTTTGAGTTTGTTGGGGCAACGGCGGTACGCCCTCGCAGAGACAAGCATATACACTAGAAAGTCGCCGGGTATCCATATTGTCTTCACATCATGCTGTCAATAGCTCTCATTTTGTTGGCCAAGTTGAGAGAACTCATCAGAACCGATCTGAGTCTTGTGGTAGAAGTAGTCATCAGGCTATTTTTAGCTATCGTATTCTAAATACCCTTGGGATCAAGAATACACCGATATTTAAACGACTCACCCTCATCCACTGCTTTAATGTGATCATCATCCTCGTTCTCTGGTTCCGCGGTCTCTAATTCTCCTCTTATTAAATTCATTGTTCCTTCCTTGGTTGCCCATGATCAAAATACTTGATTCTTGTTTTTCAAAGCATTATCGTGCGCCCTAGTAAGTCGATGATACGTGGACAGATCTTGTAAGCTTTCAAGACTTAAAAGCAAATACCTTTAAGTATGAAGTTTGGCATCAGATCTAGATGTTCGACGAGCTTTTGAAAACAGCTTGCCAACGCAAGATTCACACTCATTAGGTACTTGTACCATAAATTTTGCATCAGGTCCGCACCCGAAGGTTTTTAGTTATTTGCCCTTTTCAAAACCTTTGAAACGTATGTGACAGTAATGATAGACAGGCTCACTTTCACAAAAAAAAGCTGTTTTATCACGACAACGCACCGGCTCCCACCTCCGCAATCGCAATCGCAAAAATGCACGAACTGGGCTTCGAATTGATTCCTCAACCACCCTATTCTCCAGACTTGGCTCCGTGCAACTTCTTTCTATTCCCAAACTTGAAGAGATGGCTAGCTGGTAAGAGATTTTACTCAAATGGAGAGGTTATTGCCGAAACAAACGTCTACTTTGAGCGCCAACTACTATAAAAAAGGCATCGAGCTTTTAGAAACTCGTTGGAATAAATGTATCGAGCTGGAAGGGAACTGTGTTGTAGAATAAATGCCAATTTTCTCAAAAAAAAAGTTGTTTTATTACTTAGGCCCGAGACTTTTCAATCAACCTAGTGGGCATTATTTTTTGTAACAACCGTCCGAAAATATTGCAAGATAAACGCGACTTTGAAATAGTGACAAGAACCAAATAAATATATTTTATAGTTCGATTGTTCGAATATTATTATCGCACTATCACGTCGATTGCAAAGGAATCCGTTTGAGACACGGTCCAGTGCGGATGTGCTTCTGTGTAGTATCACTTTCTTGAGCGGTGTAACAGACCTTAGCAGTTTGATCAAGTGTGTTTTTATTCAAGTAAAGAACGCGGACACGTACGTAGCACATAAGCACCAAGCGTATTTGACCATGTGCAACTGTTCACGAAGAAAACTGCATGTTTCGCGGTTCTTATTGAAGAATGTAAATGAGATAAATTTAATATTCAATGGTTTTCACAAGAAAACAACTTCTATTTTATAGTAGTTTCTTCTTTTTTTATGTGGTGCGCTTTATTTCTTGAATCACTCATGCAATGGTATTGCGATTGTCAAAAAATGAAGAAAAAAACAATAAACAAAGAAATCACATTCTAAATTTCGCGAAATTTAATATTGTTTAATACCGCTTAGCACCGCTTTAAAACCGTTTAGTATGGAGTCGATGGTTGGCTTCTAAAAGCAATAAAAGCAATATACAGTTGTAGTAAAGCGAGTGGATAAGTAAATGGACGACTGAGCGATTGGTTTAATATTAAGCCGGGCCCAAGGCAAGGCTGCGTTATGTCCTCCTAGGTGTTCAATATATACATGAACAAATGTTTAAGAAATGGCTCTCTTAGAAGATGAAGATGTTGAGCTCGAGACAGTAAAAGTGAGTGGACTGGCGTTTGCAGATGATAGGCTACGGCAGAATCAGTTGAAGATATGCAGAGAATTTCGAGCAGACTGGATACCAGCATTGAGAGTATGGGTTTCAAGATTGACGTATGTTAAATAAAAGAAAAATTATTGTGCTTGAAAGAACGGATGAGAAAACAGTATGCAACTTTGCCATAAACGAAGAGAGACAAGTTAATAATTTCGTGTATCTTGGAAACTTGTTTACTGCTGACGGAAAGATAGACGCAGAGATATCCGGACGTACAAACGAGGGTAGAAAGATTATCGTCCGTGTAAGAGTCATTACTAGAAATGAAAATGTGACGAATAAAGCTAGAATTGCAATATATAATTCTGTCCATGTATACAGTGCGCTGTATGGCAGTGAAACCTGGACATACCAAGGAAAGGATAGAAGTGAAGTGAAAGCGGTTGGCATGTAATTCCTGCGGAATATATGCGGGAAGACGCTAATGGACAAATTCAGTAAAGAGCGTGTTCTCGAAGAATATGGTGTAGAAGAAACACTAATTGACAAGAGTGAAAGAAATTTGTTGAGACGGTTTGGCCATGTTGAGAGAATGAATCGAGGACGGATGAAGGTGGGAATGTGTGAATAAGGGTCTAAAGCGGAGAAAGCTCAAGAACAGAAACACAACAGCTTGCATGAGAAGATGTATAGATGTAAAGGAAGTAGAAGGTGTATGTCGGGATAAGGTTGTGTGAAGGAAAATAGTTTATTTGAAATTTGTGACGAAGAGCGACACCTGGAGCGAAAAATTTTAGATACTCATGGGCCCTCGTGGACAGCTTTGCTTAGTGGATGAGGTTGGGGTTAAGATTCAGTCTGTGTGTTTATGTGTGAACCGTGACGTACGATGGCTTTGTGAAGCTGTGGAGCAGTGTTGCGGGATGAGTACGTTGTTTGAATAAGCAACACCCGACTTCTAGATTGATCTAAAATCTATATGCCTCATTGAAACTCTCCCTTTTCCTACACATCCCTTACTTACCTATACCACATAAATTACTTCCCCGTAGTATAATGAGACTAGAACCAAACGAGTGGCTCAGGCGGTTAGGCGCGCGGACTTCCCGTGAGAGGTCCGAGATTCGATCCCTGAGCTGGTACCTCTAGAAATTTTTCTATGTACTTTTGCTGAATTTCTGGTAGTTCGGATCTCACCTTAAGCTGTAGACCCCCCCCCCCCCCAATCCAGTCCGTGGATGGCGAAGTGAAGAAAGAAACCAGGTTAACCCAATATGTCATACAGGCATACTACTCTCATCAGATCACTTGACTGCATTATAAAATGCGTCCGTGACTGATGATATATATCAGGACAGCACCGTGTAAAAGTTTTCGCCTAAAAATTCCATTTAAGGACCAAAAATAACTAAGGCATATTGGGCTGCAGACATATCAAGTCTGAGGATTTTCTTTTTTAATTATTGAAACTATTCATATATAATGCGGGCTAAAATTGTACATTTCATATTTGCAGAATTTAAGTATAGTTAAAAATCCATGTATCAATTATTATTATTATACCATTGAGTCAAATTCCTTTCCGGATAAGCGTAACTTGTTCAGTTCTAGCGTCGTTATCCTATCAGGGAAGGAATTTAAATGATAAGGATAATTAAGGGATTTCGTAGAAGTGATAGTTTCAATGAGGCGGATAGATTTTACATCAATCTAGAAGTCGCATGTTGCTTAGTCCGTACCTGATGACGAAAAGACCGGGATCATCAGAGATAAAGTTTAAGCACAACATCTAATAATACCGCAATAACAAAAATTATTTAATCTATTCATAGTGCGCGCTAAAATTGTTCACTTTATACTCACAAGGATTTAGGTATAGATAAAAATCGATTTATCAACGTTGATCTAGATTAACAATAAATAGTTATTATTATTTAAGCATTATATATTAAATAAAATGTCTGGTAACACTCCATATTAATTTTTGATACTATAAAATGAGAGGATATTTTTGAACGCTAAAGTCAAAATCAAATAAATCGTGATAATAATCATTTTCCCCATATTTTAAATATTTTTACCTGCTCTGCATATATTTTTATAAAATTTTTGAAATTCTTATTTTTTATCGCGACCGAATTTGGCTGTTTGTTTCGAAATGTTATGAGATTTCCCCAGGTTTCTCATTATTTTTTTTGTAGAGTCATTTGAAAATGCTAATCCCATTTTTCGTGACTCCTCCAGTTTATCAGAGAGAAGAGATGTCCATCTTGGGACGTGAATTGGACAATTACGGGAGGGTTACCTTCAACCTCACCTAAACTGTAAACCGCCGGTATGTTGTAATCCGGAATTTGTATGTTGAACTTCTCGAAAATAGGAAGAGTCGACAAGTTCAAATCTTTATTAGTCTCGGAGGTATCTTTCATTTCGAGAATCGATCAATGTTATGCCCCGATGAGTTTGGCTTTGCTGAAATCGCTCTTCCCAGTTGCATGGCTTTTTTCAGAAGGTTTGCATTTTCTGTCTTTAGCACTTCCTGGTCCTTTTCAATTCCTTCTATATTACTTGTGAGGTGAGACTGCGATGGTTTTAATGACTTTATAATTAGTTTTGGTCTCTGTTGTGTCTTAGCTGATTTAAAGTAAAAGTTCGCTATCCGTGAGAGTCTCATCGGGTGGTGAATCGCTAAGTTCACAATGGTCAATAGTAAACAAAAACAAGCCGGTCCCAGACTTAACAAGGGGATTCTATCTCTTTTTGACTCACAGCCTCACAGAACTTGCTCTCACCACATTGATCAAAAAATAAGGATGATTAATGACACTGTTTCCAAATGTGCACGACACAAATAAATGGAACATTCACATGAAAACAAAATTCCGTTTTTTACTCCAGAGAAGGAAGCACACATATGTGTGTACACATTTGCCGCTAATAAAGTTTAGTGGATTAGGGAGAGGAGCGAAACACGTCCGTTCCGCTCGAACGCTCGCACGGAACTCTAAAAAAAGTTTTACTTATTAAATTTATTGATTTTCGGATGGTTTAATAAATTTTGAAATCCTCCAATGCTAACTTGACATTTAGACAGAAGAAAATAATAAGCCGGACCTCTAAGTGAAAACCAAAGAAGCTTCTTGTAAGAAGCAAATCCCTAAAAAAAAGGTAATATAATAGAATTAATTCTTGCACTTCCCCATCGAGGTCAAAGGTTAAACTCTAAATATCTTTGCTGCTTTTGTACTGACAAAAAAATGGTAAGGACAATATGAGCCCCATTTTTCAAAATAAATTAAAAGCCGTTTTGTAATTTTACAGACACAATTTTTGAAGACATTTTTTATATGATTTACTTCTTTCTAATAATTATTGAGAGGTCTCCTTAATTTTTTTCTATAAAATTACACAATTTCCATAAATTTATCATAAAAAATTAGGCTACGATTATCCGAAATGTTTTCTGTAAGCAGGAATATAACGAATATATTTAGAGTTTAACCTTTAACATTGATGAGGGAGTACAAGATTTTAATCGATTGGATTACACTTTTCTATGGACTTACTTTATTTCAAAAGAGAAAAAGAATTGTCAAGTGCATATTGCATTTTTGAAACTTTGAGATATTTGGATCACCCTAATGTATACCATATATAAAAAAGTTGATATAATTTTTGCAAAAAAAGGAATATTTGAAAAAAATTCAAGAGATTAACATTTTTTTGAAGTCGTTGATGCACGAGTTTATACCAAGACAGAGATTTTTCCTTTTGCGTGTTTCATGTTCCTACTATAAATAACAAGAGTGGAGGGTGAAACTTTAAAATTTGCAGAGAAAAAATTCTGTACACTTTGCGTACATCCTAATGGTTATTGTGACCGATTGACGTCCTATTCGGGATAAAACTATAACCAGGACAACGCAACGTGTTCCCAGCGATTCCCTATGATTGTTGTTGTTATATATAAAGGAGCAGATTTGTTGAAGGCAGACTTCCTCTAAGATCTTTGACAGAAAAGAAAGGTTTGTGATGAGGCTGGGTCCCTGTATTTGGCTTTATGTACTCGGAGCTGGCCGGACACTTTTGAGAAGAGGGTCTTGATATATCTAAAAATAACTTTTAGAGTGAACCTCGCTTTTGCTGCCTATCAGTTGATTTTTTTATCATATAGATATAAATATAATATTTTAAAAAAAAACAGAAATAACTCAAAATGAAAACTATACTCTTCCTTCTTGCAAAACGTCGCTGTTTGTTACAGATGCTGTTTCGACAAGACATCGCTGCAGTTTTCAGTACTTACTGGTTTTCTTAGTTGTGATTTGAGATATTCATATTTTCGCTTGTAATCTCTGGAGTACGGAACAGCCTGAAAAAATCATCCAAAATATAAGGCGCATGAAGAATATACAATGTACATTTATAGTTATACTAAGCTAAAAAAATTCTCAGAAGATTGTGAGTATGCATGCTATACACACAATACATTTTTTTTCTCAGTGTACAAATTTTAGCAGTAATTTGTAGAGTATATTGATGCTTACAGGGCCAGCAATTTGTGGATTAGACATACGAGGATCCTCCCACTGTGTTGTTCTAGTATCTGAAATGCACGAAGAAAATATGAAGTAATGTGCCAGAGTAAATAATGTGATAAAAATAACATTTTTAATGAAAAGTATATTATTTTGTGTCTTCACTTGATGGAAGTTGAAGGTTACATTATCAAGTCAATAATTCTAGGAAACAAGATGACTAATACTCAGTATCGTATTAATGTATTACTCTGTTAAGAATTATTTTAGGGCAGTATTTTCCACTACATTAGTCTAAACTGCTTGACATTTAAAATTTAAGAAATTAAACTTACAATAAATCAAAATTCAATTCTTTTTTAATGTCCAGCATTCAAATTTAAATACGGGATTCCTGGAAAATAAAAAAATGAAGAATGCAACGACAAAATTTGAGCAACACACTATTAAATGTCTCCATTCAAATTTTAAAAACCGAATTAAAAAAAAGAACGAGAAAGAAGGCAACCTCCAAGTCCCCTTCATTTTTTTTTCTCTCCGTTTTTTTCATTTTCACTTTTTCTAAATAACAATGAGAAAACATTCACAAAAATCTACCTAGAATCTATTCAATCTACCGTAACACTGACCAAAACAAATATCTGAAGATTTTCTTAAAACTCCGTTAAATTGTAGAACTATAGAATCCTATTTTAAGAGCAAAACTCTAACAACCATTTTGCATGGTTGCCGAGAAATATATGGAGCAGAATTTGGTACACCTTGGTGTGTAGACCATTTTTCAATGAAATGTTAATGTGCCAAAGCCAAACCAAATAAAGTTTGTAACTAACGGATTCCAAAGTCGATTTGACAAGCTTTACGACAGTGGTTACCATTTCTCAAAAATACATGTCCTTTACATAGTTTTTTAATAATACAAATATAATTTTTGAATTTCTCAAAACATGTAGGGTAGACGTATCAGTTGTGGACACCTTAAGAAATTGGTCCAAAAGTTTCAACTCAGCAAGATCCAACGTGCCATTACGTTTCTTTACGTTTTTTTAATGAGGTTTGTTCATTCACACAAGAGGGTTCGCTGGCCCGTCACTGTAATTCCATCTGGGAGCGAGTATCATTTTCCAGGATGGCAGTCACTTCCAAAGAGACCCAGCAGTAAATTACACCCATGGCCTGGCCTTACAACCGTGAGATGAGTGGCCACAAGGTACGATGGAATTACAATGAAGGGCCGGAGAAATTCTCGTGTGTCTTCAGGACACGAAGCGACCCAAGAATTACATATATAGTTAAAAAAATAGGTTACACAACGAACGCAGGGTCCTACTGGAAGCAAATGCCACAGAAATGACATCAGCCTCCAGCAGAACGGCGGTAAAACACACCTATGGTCACGTCTCACAACCGTGAGACGGGTGGCCACAGCGTACGATGAAATTATAACGACAGGCCGGTGAAACCCTCGTGTGTCTTGAGAACGCGGAGCGAACCAAGGATGACCGCCCTCTGCATCCATCTCGCAAGTGCCTCGGCACGTTTTTGACACGCGGGTATGGCTTTGAGGTTACGAACCACTGATAGCTTCGCACCTCCGAGAACACTGATCACAAGGACAATAATTTTGACCAAATATTTTGGGTATCATCGCTTCAGCCCACTTCTAAGGTTTTGATACCTCTTCTCCTTTTCTTCCTCCGCAGTTGTGATGTATTCTGCCGGAGCTGTGAATTCGATCACGAACATAGCTCGCGCCTCAAAGTTTGGGAGAACGATATCAGATCTCGAGTGTGTGATGGAGACAGCTGTCCGAAAATCGTAGTTCCAAAAAATTTGGCACTTCTCATTTTGGGCAATTAACTCTATCGCCCCTGGAGCGTTCGGCAGAGCAGGGTCGTGGCCAACACCATAAGAGCGGCAAAGATGGTAGTAAAGC
>JAUMHM010000083.1:55364607-55380119 GCA_032362435.1 Melikaiella ostensackeni
AAGACTCTCATGCCCGTAAAAGGGAGAGGGTCGAAACAAATAAAGAAGAAGATTATACACCTTTAAAAAGGTATCCAGTTGTCTGAAGTAGATCGCTATTCTAAAAAGATGTAAACGTTTCTATAATTCCATGTTTAATTTGATTCTAACATTTCAAACTCATTGCATTTACTATTCGTCGTATTTTCTGCATTTCGTGAGATTTTATTTTTGATAAAATTGAAAATATTTTCTTTATGTAAAATGCTACCTAGGGTATCACTCTCAGCGATTTGGTCGATTATGCACGTCAAATTCTATTACTTACCACAGCAAACGGCATAGTTCTGTATGTAAATTGTAGAAATTCCGAAACCGAGACTACATTCTATTAATGCACTACCACCAAGTGCATTTGAATCTTTTCATTTGTGCCCTTTATTATTCAGATGTCATCGTAAATTATGCCCTAATTTAAATGCATTGCGCTCGTATATATTCGGACAAAATTCACTTATACGCTAGCGTACAAACGCATCTCAACCCGCAGGGGATTTTCCTAATGCACTGCTTTACTTTTGCGTCAGGAAAATTAAGAAATTTCCCTAAAATATGCATTTCAAGTTGAAAACGTCTCCCTGTCTTCGGGCAAAGTCGTATCGTCAAGACGATGGATTATAAATATTTAGAGTTGTATTATGAAGCTCGTTTTCTTCTACGTTTCCACATTGCTTAAATTCAGAAGAGTTTGCTTTAAAAAGAAAAGTTTTATCAGAAGTTTTGACCTCAAAAATAAAAAATTTGAAATATTTAAAACTAAATTGAGAAGTAAATCTCTCGAAATGAAATAATTCTAAATTTTACGCGTTTACAGTTTACTGATTCACAATTGAACAAAATTTAATATAACTAATTTCAAATTAAAAGGATTTTATGAGTTCAATAATTTTAACGTCGAGGCCTTCAAAGCTGAAGATTATTTCAAACTAAAATGTTAAAATTTTATAACCGCTCTATAATCGCTAATCGCTCTATAATTAGTACAGTCATCTTTATCACACTTTTCCTTGCAGAGTGGGACGATAATCGCCTTTCTCCAATCATTTTGATCTTCACCATTTACAGCACACATAATATAAATTCGTTTAGTCACACAAACAAATCTTCGCCGCACAGTGGGGCCAAATGAGGTGTCCGTGGACAAATTAACTTTTGGCCCAAACTATTCGACCGATTTTGATTTTTTTTTTAAATTAAAGCTTACGAAATTTCTAATAGAGTTGTCGTGGCATATTTTTAAAAAAGTTGTTCAATTTTTTTTATTTAACCATGAAATTTCATTTTGAAAAAATTTTCGAAGATGCCATTTTGTGGAAATTTATCCAATTTATGCAAAAGTACACAGAATTAGTGGGGAAACTTGTCTGGAATGATGTCCAGCAGTATCAGATATTCAAAAAATTGTTTACAATTTTTATAAACAAATTAACAGGCTTTTGGTAAAAATGATATATAGCTACTTCAGATGTGTGTTTTTGAGTGAAAATCTGAAGAAAAAAAATTTCAATATGACTTATAAAAAAATAGGGACCATTTGTTTATTATTTAAACAAATTTGATGAACAAATGCATAAATTCGTCATTTTCGCTCTACGTAATAAGTTTTGTCGTTTACTTTTACTGTGGTTGGCTTTAATTTTTTAATTTGCCTTTTAATATTCTTCAGTTCAAGCAAGATCTTATCCTTGGTCTCTACTTCAAAGTGGAACAGAATAGGTAGGCAAGAATTTGGTGAAGAAGGTCGAGGATTTTGCGAAATTGGTTCGGATGATGAATCTTCTGCGTATTTAAGCCGAAGAGGAACCATTGACACCAAGAAGAGACTTGATTGAGAAGATTCGGTATTTTCAACTTTGTGTTGGTATGAAATAAATCCTGATGTTCCATCACAGTCGTATTTTGACTTCACTTTTAACTTCTTTGTATTTTCAGATAGTTCAAGACTTTCAAGCACCAGTAATCATTCAGCAGTATGATCGAGTAACCCTTGCAATTGCAAAGTGCAACCTATTTCGTTAACTTGTATTGTTGAACTTGGTGGATAACACCTTTTTTTGCACCTAAAATTTTTTTTGTACAAGGGCAGTACCTCAGCATTTTTTTTCTTCTAATAATGTCCTGATGAGCTCGTACTTTCTTTTCGTTAATTTTAAATCAATGAACAATGCGAGTGCTTCATCATCTGTGAAGGGTACTGCATTTGCTTCATGCGATTCTACTGGTTCAAAGTCTTGTACATCTGGTTTAATTTCTTTTCCATCATTTGATATATTTTTTGCGATAATGTCAAAGGCAGCTTTATTACCTAAATATTCAAGTTTTTCAAGCACATCAACATCATTTCCTGAAACACATTGTTTTAGACTTTCAATCCTCCTTTTCTTTGTCTTTTCTGCGCATTCTTCCAAGCTCTTGCTTCTTCAAAGTTCTGAGCAGGTTGCTTCTAACACTGAAAATTTATTATCCACCCAATCTTTATTTTGCTTCAAAAATTGACTTTCCTTGTAAAAAGAAGTTTTCCATTTTCGGCAAAAAGTTGGTACGGAATATCGAGACAGTTTAAGTCGAAGCAATCTTTGCAATTTTTCAGAAAGGCTGTAATTTTACTTCAAATAATTGAACAAGACTTCTGGTGACTCATCATTTGAATTCAATAACACGTTTGACAATTCCCTATGTTTTATTTCTATGGAGTCTATGCCTAGATTGTCTAGTCTACTTTTCTTTAACTAAAAGTACAAAAATAAATACCAAAATAAAATTAATGTAACGAAACTGAACAAGTAAAGTCAAACTAAACTCGAAAATAAATGTGAAACTATACAGAACTACAGAACAGGAGGAACACGAAAATGATGAGCAAATAATTATCAGCAAATCAACGAAACGTCTCCAATCAGATCCAGCATCAAGTGAACGTCTATGCGATCATCCTCTGTTTCTCAGCGTCACATAATATTAAAAACAAATTAAAAATACAGCTAGTTATACCAGTAAAAAGAATCTAAATGCGAGAAATTGTGACAAACACAGAAAACTTTCAGTTTGTTGCTCTTACCTTCCTTCAACCTTCAATCAAGCAATTAATGAGATGTCTTTCATCAGACCCAGAAAAAAGTGAACGTCTATGCGATCATTATCTGTTTTTTATTAAAGATCGAAATAAAATCTACTTTCTTATGAAAATTTGTTGTGTACTAAAAAAGAACACCCAAAATGTTCGCAAATCAAAAATAGACTCTTTGACTATCCGTTTTTCCGACTCATTAGAGACAGATGCACAATAGATTTACACAACAGAAAGATAAGTAAATATTATTTACATCTGAAAATTAAAGAAACATCATTCATGGATATTCAATTCAGTCTTATAGTATATATTTCATTTATTATTTTAAAGGTCTTGATCTCGACTTCGGTGAAAAAACTCTGATTAGCGTCCCATAAAATGAGAAACAAATACAGTTTCTGTAATTATCACTTGTTTCTTGGTTTCGCACACGACTTCAGAGCTGATTCTAAAAAGAAACGAATTCTGCAGGTCGAGAAATAATGAAATGTTCAATACTTAGCAAGTTTCAGATACGAGTTCCCAAAACTTGAGAGAACATTTAAACAATTTGTTAACACTTATTCGACACTAGAGTTTCTTAACCGAAACATTTTTATAAATAATTGTTAAAGTAATAAACATGTCCTGTCGAATAATACAA
This sequence comes from Melikaiella ostensackeni, assembly GCA_032362435.1. Classification (NCBI taxonomy): domain Eukaryota; kingdom Metazoa; phylum Arthropoda; class Insecta; order Hymenoptera; family Cynipidae; genus Melikaiella; species Melikaiella ostensackeni. The sequence goes on from JAUMHM010000083.1 coordinate 55,368,360, forward strand.
GATCATTGAAGAGAAACCTTGCTTAAAAATTGTAGTCAATTTCATAAAAAACAATATGGTGTTTCCATTCAAAATGGGCTCAGAGTAATTTGTTTATTAAATTTGTTTGAAAATTATGAATTGTTGTCTAAGAGCAGAATATCACAGTAAAGGCCTATTGGTTATACGCATTTAATTGATTGTGTTAAAGAAACTAAATTTATCTACTAAAACATGGCCTAATCATGTATTTCTTTATTACATTTTTTAACAACAATAACCAATTGTTTAGTATTAATGAAAAATAACTATAGAGAGCTACTAGCAAGACATTAGGAATTTATTTCTCTGAAAAAACGAAATCTATATGTTGAAAAATGGCAAAACAATAAGTTTGTTCATTTAATTTGTTGAAACAAATATAAATTACTTTTTTATAACCAAGTATCGTATCAAGAGGTATTGTTAACATATCTAAAGCTTATTTGAAAAAAACGAACTCCTTTTGCTGAAAAATGACAGTATTATGCATTTCTGAATTAATTTTGTTTAAACAAATAACACTAAGCGTCTCAAATCAAAGAATCGCACAAAAAAGCTGTAAGAAAGATATTTATTGTTCTTTCTGTTGAAAAAACGAAAGAAATCTATATAAAAATGACGAATTTGAGCATTTGTTTATGAAATTTGTTGAAATAATTAACAAATGGTCCCTATTTTTTATAAGCCATATCGAAAAATTTTTTTCTTCAGATTTTCAGTTAAAAACACACATCTAAAGTAGCTATATATCATTTTTACTAAAAATCTAACTTTTGTTTATTAATTTGTTTATAAAAATTGTAAACGATTTATTAAATATCTGATATTGCCGGACATCATTCAAGACAAGTTTCCCCACTAATTCTGTTTACTTTCGCATAAATTGGATAAATTCCCATAAAATAGCACTCTTAAATTTTTTTAAAATGAATTTTCATTGTTAAATGAAAACAAATTGAACAACTTCTTTGAAAATATGCCTCGACAACTTTGTTCGAAATTTCGTAGGCTTTAATTTTTTTAAAAATCCAAACCGGTCGAATAGTTTGGGCGAACAGTTAATTTGTTCACGGACACCTCAGCCAGCCTTACTATTCTTTAGTTTCTTGATCACTGATATAATGTCGATATCAATTCTTCTTCCGCTACCTACAACAGTGTTGTCTAGCGTATCTTCTTCCGTTTCACGGTTATTATGCTTCATAGCTTGACCTCCATACAATTTCTTGAAAAAATATTCCATACAGTCTTACACTTTGTCCGAATCCCATTTCACCATCTCGTTTCACTATCAGCATTCTTGATTCCGACCAACTCAGTGTTAGTAGTTCCTTTCCTTATCTTCCTAACCTTCTTCCAAAATAATTTCTTATTTACTTCAAAATCATTTTGCACTTTTTCATCTTCTTCCGTTTTGATTTTATTCTTGCTTTCTTTGTCTAGTGTCTTGACTTCTCTGTTTTTATCCCTATAATTATTTTCTAATCTAGTCCTTTTTTTATCGCTAAGACCGTCAGTATTTACCATTTTTGAGTACGTTTACTTTTTCTCGTTGACAGCCATGCGGATTTCATCATTTAACCGAACTTCTCCAACCTTTCTTCTTACAGACGCAGTACCGCATACTTCAGATGCGCTCTTGAAGATGCTATCCCGTAGTATTATTCATGCACCCTCTACATATAATTAGACCGCATGAACTGCTGAAAACAATTAATTATAAGTATAATGCAATAGTATATGGTATTGTGCGACCAATAGTCGCACACAATATTTTATTCAACTACCGCGAAAAATATCTCATTACGCGACTCTGTTGAGAGGGAGAAAATAATAGCTCACCTGATTGATTCGCGCAAATATAGCCCTCGGAGTTCTTTCGAAGTTTTGATTTTGAGGTTATGGCAAAATGGCAGTGTTGAGTAGTGTTGCCAACATAGTTCGCGTTCCAAAACGTTATTAATAGTGAAGTAATGAATTGAGTAATGAATGAATGAATAACGTAATGAAATTTCATTACTGTACTAGTGGGAAAAGCTGTTGATTACTTATGCTAATCGTCAACAATCAGGTAATGTGGGTATTACTTTTCCCCTCGAAACAGGGTCGGAAAATGAGATATTTCTCGCGGGTGTTGAATAAAATAAATTATTTTAAAATTACTTGATTCTTCAAGAACGTTGAACAACATTATAAAGAATGTTCTGGATGTAAAATGACATACTTCTTATACACTTTTCTTGGTTTTAAGTATATCATTCTACAGGCAGAACATTCTGTATAATTTATCATTCTTTCAGTCGTACAACAACATCAACAACATCGACTTGGCTAAAGAATATTTTTTTAAGAACGATCTAGATCATTTCAGAATATTTTCGAAATTTGCAGCAGATGATAAAAAATTCAAAATTTTCTAACCCTTCAAAATATTCTAGGGAAATGCAAAACATTTCAGAATATTCTGGAGTACGCAGCAAGATTCCATATTATTCAAGAACATTTTTGAAAATTAAGGAGAAGATCATACTATTCTTGAAATTTCAGGAATGTTCCAGCCTTTTATGAAGAATTTTTTTAATGAATAATGTTCAATAAAATTCTCTATCATTCTGGAAAATTTAAGAATATCCCCTCTTTCTTCATATCGGGTATTCCTATTCATGTAATAAAATATTTTCCTGAATTTAAGACATCTCTGTGAAAGAAATATTTTTTGAACAAGAAACCATACCAGACAAAAATCTGACGTATTGCTCAATATCATACTATATGTAAATGCACTGACATAAAAATATGCCAATAAAACATCCTGCTCTAGATCAAATGATTCGATTTTCTATAAACCTTCAACCCAAAGCAAATCCTGTTGAAACGGGTTCTTGGCCCTGGAGTCTGCAGTACGATTATTCACATATTAGGTAATACATCAGTCGAAAAGAAAAACGATATTTGAGTAATAATCCTCTCTTAGAATCTCAACATTCATATTACGAAATAATAGATATCAAATAATGCAATAAATCGATATAAAACGATCAAGTAATTTCATCAGAAGAAGTAATAACAGATGACCGAATCCATTTCAAATCAGACATGTAAAAAAACTTCAAGCTGTAGAATCTTTTGGCGACAAAATATGCTGTTTTTTTAGAGGAAATTAGGTGACACATATTTTTCCGATTTGAGGAAAAAAAACATTCTGCGAAGTTATGAGTATTTGAATTTTAGAGTTTGTTTTTCAAAATAACACCAAATCTTTCTTTAAATCTCTGAAACTTTTTTGCTTAATTTAGATATCCAAATTTTTTTCCAGATTCTGTTTATTATCCTCTTTCGAATCCCGTCGAAAAATTTCAAAAGGTTTCAAAATTAACAAAATCATGTCAAATTTTTTGAAAACGTAAAGAACCTATTCTCACAAAAACCTCACCTTTTTTATTTTTTGCAACTTTCGTATTAAATTTGAAATTCTATGTAAGGAAGACATCCTGTAAGTTTTGTGTGAGTTAAACCATTTTTGTGGCCACGAAATTGTTTTTTTCGAAAAAATGAGTTTGACATTTCCCTTACAAACGACAGATTTGACAAAAAGCTTCGAAGAAAGGTTGCTGACTTTAAAAGGTTCTAAAAAAATACCTCTTACTCTTCGATATCTTGCATCGTTCGCGAAAAAAGTTCAATTTTTCAAGCAAGAGAATCCTTAGAGAAGTACAAGTTTGACAAAACAGATGGCAAAAAATAAAAAAGTGGGGTTTTTATGAAAATAGGTTCTTTACATTTTAAAAAAAATCGACGCATCTTTGTTAGTTTTGAACCCTTTTGGAATTTTCCAACGGATTTTAAAAGAGGGTAATGAAACTCACCAGTATCTGGGAAAAAATTTAAATAGCTCAATTGAGTCAACAGCTATAAATGTTTAAAAAAAGAATTGGTGTTATCTTGGGAAATAAACTTCATAATTCAAATACTCATAACTTCGCCGACAATTATTTTCCATAAATCGGGAAAAAACGTGTTGCCTGATTTTCTCTAAAAACAACATATTTTGTCGCCAAGAGATTCTACGACTTGAAGTATTCCTACATGTCTGATCTGAAATGGATTCGATTAGATTTAACTCAATTTCAAATACAAAACTCAAAATTAAATATAATTTTTTATAGTTCAATATAATGAAAAAGCGGCAGAAACTCAAGAGTAAGAATTTTTCAACTTGGAATCTTCCAAATTAGAACAAAAAATATAGGAAATAGAAACTCAATATGTCAGATCCATGAATGTAAAAGTTGTTTTTGAAAATAAAAACTAATTGCACATGGAGCAATATTGCTGTGTAAAACAAGAAAGCGGTAACTACATTTGCGATTTGTCACCTAATTCGCAATTTTTTTCGTTTCAATATTTCAGAAACGTTTGTGAATCGGGGGGTTAAAGCCAAAATTTAGTTACCACTTTAATTTTTTTTGCATTGCAGATTAAATAGTGGCCAAAATGTGCATTTTTATGAAAATTGTTTAAGAAGTCACTCAATCTTGTTTATTTCCATGCAATTTCTAGTTAAACCATAAAAATATCAATCTGATGTGAAAAAAAGTAATCCATATTGTAAAAAACTGCTTTTATTTAATGTAAATTTTTTATAACAAAACGATGTACATTCCATTATTTAATACCATTGGACCTTGTTCTTCGAGAGTTCCTCCTCTAATTCTGACTACTTTGGAATCAATAAAAAACTTTCAACAAAACAGTGTTCTTGCTAACTGTTATTTCCTCTTTTGATCGAATCCATTTTAAATCAGGCAGATTTTACACTGCAAGTCGCAGAATGTGTCAGCGACGGAATATGTTGTTACGAGTTTACGAACATTTGCATTTTGACGTCTATTTTTAAAAAAATTGCCTAAATTTTCTTTTACATTCTATAGCTTTTAAAATAATTCAGATATTCCATTTTTCTCATATTCTGATGAATTTTACAATCCTCTTTCAAAATTTGTCGGAAAATTTTTGGAATGTTCGAAATTGCCAAAGTGGTCGTCACTTTGTTAAGTCGATTCCCCCAAAAAACCTCCACTCATATGTTTTGAAATTTTTTTGTTAAATTAAGCCCTCTATAAGGAAGACATAATTTGAGTTTTATGCAGGCTAAACGATTCTTGTGGCCAGGAGAATTTTTTTTCATAAAGTTGAATTCTCGCATTTTTCGGAAACAACAAAAGATACAAAAATATTCTAAAATAAAAGTTTGCACATTGTGACGTTGCGTAATTCTTGCAACTCACAAATTTCAATAATTTATCAATTCAGCAAATTTTCAGAGATATTTGTAAATTTAAAGATTTTGTATTAAAGGTCAGAAGCCGTGGTTGTGGTACGGTAACTAAATGACTAGGGCTAGATTTAAGATTTTCAATTTCGAGGACTTATTCTGTTTGTTTTTTTTTGTTTTTTTTTTTGTAACGATCGTCTTGGGACATCAAGGGACTTCTCTCGACTTCGAGACTCTAATGGGACGTCATTCGAGACTTTTAGAACAACAAGATTCCTTCGAAACACACTTCAAGCCATTTGAATTCTCCCGCCCTTTCACCTACTGTCGTCTGCCAGCCTCAAATTAACTGTTGATCCTCGTCTACAAGAATCATGTTAGGATGCCGGCCAGATTGAAAGTAATTCTACAAGTTACTTAAAATCCAAAACCACTTATCTACCTGGTGTAGAAACTTCTTGAAACTTCACGATGAGAAATTCCTTCATCAATTCCCAGCATGACTAGTAGAATATCTGATACCCAGGCCTGGTGCATTCAGTCGATACCAACTGGTACTGAACCAAATTCTGCATTGGCCAGCCAGAGTGATTTCAGGCTCCAAGAGGTGATAGAATGGATGCACCGGAGAGTAAGATGATAGGAAAACAACTCTGGATCATTTCTCATTGATAGTGGAGGGAAGGAAGGATGAATACCTAAAATACCAAGGTATCGTGGACCATTCATTCATACGGCACTGAAGTGTAAGCCTCACGCCTCGTCCCGCTGTGGCCTCACCACCAATGAGAAAGCTAGAAGAAAGGGAGGAACGCAAGACGAAGCCGAGTCCCAGATCGCCGTTTCTACGTTCCTTCTTCTCTGCTGACTGCTGACAACAACCGTGAGCAGATGTTCAAGTTTTTCTTTCCGTGTTCTAGTGTGAACGTTTGCGACGAAATCAATTCGATTGACTAAATTGGACTTTGGAAATTATTATGAACACTCTCCGGTCCCTGGGGAATTCTCTCTACTGTCTACGAGTAAGGCTAAAACCTTAATTTACCGAGTAAAGGAAAAACTTCGCTCGACACGTAGCCATGATTATAAATCGTGAATAATTTTAGACTTTGAGAGACTTTCGAGAAAATGGCGTTACACGTGGTCGAGTCGGAAATTACTTAACTGGGCCCTTATGATTGAAATGTAAATTCTAGAGAATTTCAGTGCTGGTTGACATTTCTTATTTAAATTCTTCCATTATGAACTTATTTGTGCTGACCCATTATCAAGTGATTATTATGTCGAGCCCCTAATTATGTATCTTGCCCTGAACTTGTATGTGTTGCCCTGAACTTATCGACACTTATCGGATTGTACCCCGAACATGTAACGCCCCGATGTGTAATTGTGGAGTCTAGTCACAATCAAATATTACTCAGCCATAAATTTCCTTCTGCCCCCTCCCCCACCCTTAAGTGAATTTTATCAAAGACTCTAAGCGTCGAGAATTGTGTGTGTTAAGTTAAAATCAAAGTCAGTAGAGTCAGACGAACTACTTAGAGTTAGTTTAAGTCAAAATAATGTCTTTTAAAATAATTTTAGTAAATTTTTATTAGATTTAGAATCAGGACGGTTTGAGTAAAAGTTTGAGAGTTTAAGTCTGAAGATCTGTCGCTGAGAGTTTAAGTCTGAAGATCTGTCGCTGAGACTGGGGTAGATTCCTATTTGGTTCAAAATGTCGAGGTCATAAATGTTGATAATAGTTGAGTTAAGTGAAAGACTTTGCGTTATAGCCATTACTAGTTCGATATAATTAGGCTATGGCTAGTTTTAAGGATATTTTGTGTTCATTATTACGTTTATGAAATCGAAGCGATGGATAATTTTGGACTTAAAGTTTATGCGAGATATTTAAGATTTTGTCATTACTAAATTAACGTATAGAGGCTACGACAATTAAGGTTTATTTGAAATATCTCTCTCGTGAATGTGTATATTCTTAATAGATGGAGCGAATATTCAAAAACAAAAATAATTTTTCAAAAATTATATATAACAAATTCTATGTTACCGCCAGGGATGACGAGTCTTGAGATAAACAACTTAAGAATCTCAAAGAGACTTCAGTTGTCAATATGCCGTATGCTTTTTAATGTTGTCTGTATTGTATCTTTGTATATAATATTATATATTTATGTTTTGATTATAATTTAGAATTCACTTAGCATGGAGCACCGAGTAGAGAAGCCTAACTTTTCAGAGTCAGATTAATATTTAATGAATAGGTCAAGACTCAAGGTCATGTTGTAATTGAAAATAGAATACGATTATTACAGTTTTACATGATTTGAGAATAGATATAGATTTGATAAAAATTTGTCGAGACATGAGTACGAGATTTCAAGCAAAATTGGTTGGGATCACGATTGTAAATATGAACTTTGCAGAATTTGAGACTATAATTAAACGAACTTTTGTCGAGACTCAAGTTATATCGGTTATTATCAAACTTTGCAATCGCTGAATCAGAAACACTGCCATTCTTCAAAGATCAGATTTAATAAATTGTAAGCCTAATTTCATAGAGATTTGGATTTGTTATTTTATCAGTTTTAAGAACCCTCTTTGTTTGCGGAACAGGCCCAGCTACCGAGTCTGAGCTAACTGTGCGAAAAACTGGTATACTGCGTTTGGAATTCAAGTTAAGATTTCAGAGATTTTTGGATTATTATTGGTTATTTTTGGAATTTGACTTTTGAAAATTTAGCGGTCTTGTACAAGCGTGGCACCCAAAAATTATAATATCGAAAAACAGTGTTGACTTTATCGAGTAAAGTTAAGATTTATTGTAAGAATTCCAGGAAGCAGTGCCGAAGGTATGTAGTAATTTTTATTATTTCAATAATAATAAAATTTTAACATTCTAGCATCTACAATAGTTCTACAAAAAACGCATCTTGCTCTCTTGTAATATCTTGCAACGTTCACAAGAAAAATTCAAAAATTATAATTTCCGAAGAAAAATTATGCCGACCGCTAGTCTGAAAGTACATTGTACCACAGTGGAGGGCAGAACGTGACGTTTTTATTTTTTTTCGAATTGATGAACGTGAAATAATGCCTATCATCTCATATCAGTTTTGTACATTTTCATTTTTACTTTGAAAAAATTCACATCAGCGAATAGTTTCTATTGTATTATATAAAAAATCAATTTATACGCTTGCTGGGTTACAAACTGGTCGGGGGTTATGAACCGGGGCCTTTAACTTATCTAAGGCAGAGAAAGAAAAGACAATTTTTTTCAAAACAAAAAATATTTGAAGGGCGCTTGAACCAGACACTAACCCCACAATTTAATTGCCTCATTTTACTCCGTAAATTCTAGAATTACATCTTTGTTAGACACTCAGGGCCTACTTCTGTTTTGATTGAATCCTGGATTTGGGGTAGAAAATTGGCCAATTTCAATACTTTTTGTGTAAAATGATTATTTTGGATTCTAACTCGAGCATTCAAAAAAATCATTCGACACAAAAAGTATTGAAAATAGTCAATTTTCGACTCTGGAAACAGACTTGATCCAAAACAGAAGTAGGTCCTGAGTATCTAAAAAGATTTAATTTTTGTATTCATGGAGTGAAATGAGGCAATTTAATTTTGAGCTTAGGACCTTATTCCAACGCCCTTAAATAAAATTGATATCAAAACGTCAAGATATTCTATTATATTTTCTGATTTTAATATCTCCGCATATAAATTAAAATTATTCATCTAAAAACATTACTTTTCATTACCTTTTTGGCAAATTTTTTCGGGAGGGTAGTAGTTTGTTATCGGGTTTTCCCAAGGAGAAGCCAAAAGTAAGGTTATGTCGATGGACCACGTCAATGAAAAACAACACTAAAAGTCTCCCTTAAGTTCTGAAATAGATTGGGTTCTTAACATTCTTTGGTACATTGTTTTACCCCGCTCTAATGTACGAGTACATTTTCATCATGAAAGTTCTCAATTTTTTCCTTCGAACTTGGCGAACGAGTAGTGAAATGTTTTGTTTTTTTTGCCAATTTGACTCTAGCATTGAACCCAAAAAGGCTATTCCTAGTAGTCGAATGATATCCGTTTATGTATCGACGTAACCATAAAACGATTTTCGTGGACACTCATATTTTAGTACATATTGTTGTCTATATTACACTGGAATTGAAATATTAGTAATGAAAATTGTACCTTTTGAGGCAAGTTTCGAGACCATTAGGCATACTGCCGTACTTTTGAAGAAAGGCTTTATCTACAGTTGGAGTCGAACGGGGATATTGAACGAAACGTGCTTGCATCCTTACAGATCTGCATCTTCCAGTGTATGATTGTTTTTGGAAAAAAACTATCGTTCTTAGGTAATTCGGACCTGCTTTATTCGTTGGTGCAAAAAATTAATAATTCTAATTATTCATATTCAAAACTTGAAATTTTGCAATTTATTATTGTTAAATAAAATGAATTACAACGTACCTTCGGCACTGCCTCCGGAGAATCTCAGATTAAATCAAAACCTCATTCTATAAACCAGACTCTATTTCATCTATAATTTTTACCTTGAACGCCAGGCCTGCTCGAAGCCACTCAATTCTCAAAATTATGAAATAATAAATGCAATAATCTCTAAAATCTGAACTCAAATTCTTGAAGCAGTGCACCGGTTGCTTGCAGTTAGCTCAGACTAGGTAGTTGGGAATGATTCGAAAATAAAGAGGGTTCTTAAACCTAGAAAATTATGAGACCACACTTCTATTAAATTAAGAATACATTTTATTTAACATTATTTCATTGAAAAATAGTGTAGAGTTAGATTTGAGAATTCTGAAATTGTATATTTTCTGACATAACTTGAATCTCGATAATAATCCTCAACTCCAAAGTCTCGAATTCTACAAAAATCGTAAACAACAATCGTGATCTCAACTTATTTCTAGTACAATCTCCAATCTGAACTCAATTCTTAAAATTGAACTAAGCCGGACGAGCTAGGCTCCTCTACTCGGTATTTCATGCTTGGAAATTTCTCATACTTAATGATTTTGAATTTTAATAAAAAATTTGGTCTGGATAGTTTCTACACTTAATCCATAATAAGTTTTCCACAAATTCAAAATCTATTCGAATAGCGTTCATAATTTTAGTAATGACATAATCTCAAATATTTCAAATGAACTTTAAATCCAAAATTATCCATAGCTTTGATTTCACAAACCTGATAATGAATAAAACATGACCTCAAAACTGGTCATAGCCTAATTTTATTGAATTAGTAAGGACCAAAACATAACCTTGAAACTAGCCACAGCCTAATAATATCAAATTAGTAATGAGTATAACGCGAAATCTTTAACTAAACTCAGTTATTATCAACCTTTAGGACCTCGACATTTTAAAACAAGTTAGACACTACCTCTGCCTCAACGACAGATCTTTAAAACTAAACTCTTACTTTTGAACTTAACTTGTTTTCACTCTAGTTCTAATAAAAATGCACTAAATTACTTCAAAATCAATTATTTCCACTTAAACTAACTTCACATAGTTCATCTGACTCTAATTTTATCCACACGAGGGTAAAATCTACATGTTTTGATAAATTGTCAAATTCTAAATTATCCATATCAAATATAGGTTAACACGCACAATTGTTTACACTTAAAGTCTCCAGTAATTTACTTGATTATGAGGGCGAGGAAAGAGTATATATGGCGGGGCAGATCTTGACTTGCGGCTCGACTCAATATTCACACATAAATATAAATTCACAAGGGAGAGATAAACAAAATTAATAATGTGAATAATCACTCAAATTGTTCAGATTTTACACTTTAAATGTAAGGGCCCAGTTAAGAGTCTCCACGTCGACCACGTGTAACGCAATTCTTATAAAAATCTATAAGTCTCGACATTTCCGAACGAAAATCACAATGATGGTCATGTGTCAAGCGAGATTTCCCTTTTTTCGGCAAATAGAGATATCAGCCTTACTCTGCTTTTCCTAGAACAGAAAATACTTCCCAGGATGAGGAGAGCGACAGAAAAACGTTTCGATCTAATTTCGGAACTATAAAACGAACGTAGAATCGACGATTTGGGACTCTGCTTCGTTTTGCGTTCCCTTCTTACTTCGAGCGTTCTCATTGGTGGTTAGGCCGCAGCAGGACAAGGCGTGAGGTTTACATTCCAGTGCCGTATGAATAAAAGGTGTACGATACCCTGGTATTTTAGGAATTCATCCTTCGTTTCTTCTATTATCTGTCAGAAATGATCCAGGGCTGTTTTTCTATCATCTTAATCTCCGGTCCATATATTTGATCACCTCCTGGAACCTGAAATCACTCCGGCTAACTAACGCAGAATTTGATATCGCTTCCCTCGACTCGAGTACGCCGCCTGGCGGCGGCTGACCAAAGCTGCCTATGGGGGGAATTAGGTGGTGGGGG
>JAUMHM010000083.1:55380219-55404542 GCA_032362435.1 Melikaiella ostensackeni
GAATAAAGCCAATTTTTCATTCAAAATATCGTTTTTTCATTGTCAGGCCGAAGACTTTTCAGCCCATGTAGTATATATATATATATATTACATGTGAAAATTATGATATAATTAAAATAGTACAAGCGAAAGAAGCTTAAGAATTGGACTCTCAAAAAAATCGGATAGCATTTCCTACTGTGAGAAAAAGAAATACATGGTTTGTTTTGTATTTATTATTTGCATTTACAATCAACCGCCTAATAATTTTCCCCGGGTCACATTTTTTAATGAAATTATTTTCTAGTAAATACAAAAATTACTGAGACTTTGGAAAAAGATGAAGAATTTTGGCTCTTAGGAGACTCGAATAAGAAAGCTGGTCTTTTGCCCACAAGATGTGATGTCTCACATCGGTTGTTACATTTTCGCAATCAAGAGAATGAATCTTACGAAGCAAGTGCACGGAAAACAAGCCGGGAAGTAATAAATTATTGGGTTAAGTGAGAAATTACGCACAGACTAGAGCGAAACATAATCACTAAATAAAGGAGCTGTATAGCGAATATAAAAATTTGCAAAGAGATAAATATAAAAAATTAGAAAGTGTCGTCAGAAAGCGAAATGATTTTATTAATTAACGTAGTAGCAACACAACAGAAAGATAACTACAGACTTGAAAATTTGAAGAAAGCAAATACTCTGCGTGAAAGAAAAGGAAATAAATTTTTATTGGGAAGCAATGATCAAAGTAGTGATTCGGAAATCGAAGGTGAACTTTTTGATAATTTTGATCCTGGTTCCTCTCATATCGAGCAAAAAAAGCTAAGAATAAATGTTATGAAGAAAAATTAGGCAAAACTCTTCTTTCCTTAGCTTGCAGGCACCACATAATGGAATAACCTGTTAGTACAATATTCACTGCTCTTTTTGGACCATCAAGCGGACCAACCGTTAAAGTCTCTGAAAGATTCTAAAGTGAATGAAAAATTATAAATAAATCTCCTTGCAAATCTGCGATGGAAGATAAGAGCGTCGTTAATCTTATTACACCGGTGAAGGAAGAGTTGATCAGCTTTGTTCAATATCAGATGCAAAATTTTCATTTACGAGACGATTGTAAAGAAGTACTACAACTTACATTAATATTTTTGGGTGAGAGATCCGACAAAAAAATCAACATTATGGCTCCTGGAGCGGTGCATCGAGCTAGCTGGATGGCGAGAATCATTTATGGTTTTAAAATTGATTTATTTCGAGATGAATTTAAACTTAGTTTTACTGAACTCGCAGCTTTGCAAAGGTTGAAAGTCTCCATAATTCGCGTGTATATAAAGAACTGGTTCACGTGTCAAAGATCGACATTAGCACCATCGAATGACCTGCAATTCATGAAAGACTTGTTACTATACAAAACCATCAACCCGAAATTCTCTGAAGCGGCATACACAACGATGTCTCGCCATTCATGGTACATTAATGAAAAACTCGTAGGCCTTGCCTTCTTAGAACCTTCTGTACCAGTGGCAGTAAAAAGATCGGTGGTAGCAGCGTTAGATAAAGAAGGTTCTGAAAATCCACCTCGCAAAATTAAAGTAGGTAAAACAAGAATCTTAAGTCAACAATTACCTGACTTCGTCACGAATAATACCAGAAATTTCTTCAAGGTAATAAACATCTGCGAGCAATTTTTGAATGAAGATCCGGAATTTGGCCCGAAAATAAGGAATACATTAAAGCTCAAGAAAAAGTCTTAAAGATAAAAGTTGTTAATGATGCTGCTGAACGTAGGGTTACTTTAATCCAAAATCAAAACTCTATCCTCACGAATCAAGATGATCAAAAGCAGTTCCTTCTACAACTTGTGAAAAGACGATTAAATACATCCCGAATTCTGGAAAATCAATAGCTGTCAAAGCAATACACCGAAAGCGTCATTAAATAACTAGCTTACATCTTTTTATGTAAGTGATAGGTGAAAATACATTTTTAAGTACCGTAGGAATTTTTAAACTATAATAAATGCGAATTTTTGTGTATTTCGAAATTCAAGATTTTTTTCTGTCACCCGGTTTGAATTTTTTTTTATTCATTCATGATGAAGAATATTCTCTTTATATTGTAAAAGAAATCCTGTGCATATTAATCCAGGGGAAAAAATGTTTAGGAGCCATTTCAGACCATCAGTTGTGATAAAATTATAAATTTTCATATTATAAACCCGATAATATCTTCAAAAAAAGTTTTTTGTTTTGTAAATTTTAGGGCTTATTTCTCAATGAATAACAAATACTCTCTAGGGGTGAAAAGAATTTTGTAGCCTCAAATTGGTATTTAAAAAAAATTGAAAACTGAGAAAATTCATTTTCAGACCTAAAACGTCCTAGCGGACCAACTAAACGATTTTTTAATAATAAAAGAAAACTTATAGCAGTATTTTTTCACCAAGCCGAATAAATTTAGGGGGTAGCGCTTGCAAAATTCAAAAACTCACTATATTTTTAGGCACCCTAATATACAGGTATATGCATATTTTCGAGAATTTATATAAATTCTTTATTTAATAATTTCAATACAATTGTTTGCAAGATGCACTGTTGAAAGTAACCAATATAACATCTCCAAGATGTCTAAACAAACTGAATTATAATGTTCATATAAAGGTTTATTTATAAGAAAATATATTAAAATTTTGAGTTGGAATAATAACCAAGCGAAATATTACATTGACTCATTTACTCAAAAATTTCTTTCCATACAACTTTTGTAATACCATCGTCTTCTAAATTATTTTCAAAAAATAAATGATTAGGATTTTTAGATCACGATAAAGCTACATATAATTGTCCATGAGAAAACAATGATCTGTTAAAATATATAACTAATGTTTCAAAACTTTGGCCTTGAGACTGATTTATAGTAATTGTAAAAGCTTACACCCGCAATTTTTGAAATTTTATCGTGACGCCTAACATTAAGCAACTCAACTCATTGCAATGCAAACAAGTGGTAGTTACACTATAGGCTGGCGCACTATGATTGAAGTCATCCGATCATTTCTTAAATTAGGATAATTCTGCTACGGTCGATAGAGTGGGATGTAAATGAATTGTATATCGACAAAGAGAGAAAATCTAAAATAAGTATGATCAAATATTTTTACTAAATAAGAAATGATAATGTAATCAAATAGCTGCAAATACGTATTAAAATACAAATACGCAAAAAATATGCAAATACGTTTAGACAAATCTGCATCTACTATCTAGGACTCAGGACCAGTTCATGAAAAAGCAAGAGAAGGACGGTGAAACGATTCGTTTATCGATACTCAATAACCAATCGGTAATCGAAGGCTATCAATACAGGAAAAGGAACTATGTTCACTAACTCAAAACAATTCATAATTATATAGAAACAGTTGAAAGAATCGTACGTGCTTAATACGAAAGATCGTACGTGCCGAATACAGAACTTGTACAATACGTGCTCAATAAAACGTGTACAGTACGTGCTCAATGTAAAAGTTTGTACGTGCTCAATACAAAAGTTCGTATGTGATGAATACAAAAGTGACCTCCCTATCCTCACCATAGAGACCAAGAGCTATATAAACCCCAGAATCATCCCTGATGGTCGTCTTTACGTTCCTGACGGTACTAAGTTCTCGTTGTTTCTTAAGTCGCGAAGTCTCGGATTAAAGCCGTAAGTCGTATTTATCATCGACAAGTAACAGTTAATTACTAAGTGAACAAGGTTCCTTCGGCTGAGGCTTACGGTCGTCGAATAAGTCGTCTAGAATGAAATTTGTAGTGTTAAAGTTTGTGTACGAACTAACGAGTGGAATCGCCACTGATACGTGTTGTATATCGCTCGATTGTCAAGTTATACTCAATATAAGTCAGAAACAAATGAGATTCTGCAACTTTCCATTGACAACAAAGACTGAATGTATTCTTCTTCTTGTCTCGCCCTTTCAGACCGAAAGGCAGTAAGTTTAATTGTAAGCATCTTTTATCACATTTCATCCTATTGTACTTCCTCCTTTAATTTTGTGTTATAATGAACATTCGTTACTTGAATACCTGTCCTTTTCTAAATTCTGAAACACAATCCCCATTAGATTGATAAGTGACAACGATCCCCCAAAAAATAATTCGTCAGGCCTCACCAACCTGATGTTATCAGCGAACTAACATCCCTTGACTATCCCATTTCCAACCTACCCTCGCCTTTGATCGGGACGTGACAGCTGATTTGGTGACAGCATAGGGATTGTCACTTTTGTTATAAATTTTTAGTG
The DNA here is from genome assembly GCA_032362435.1 of Melikaiella ostensackeni. Classification (NCBI taxonomy): domain Eukaryota; kingdom Metazoa; phylum Arthropoda; class Insecta; order Hymenoptera; family Cynipidae; genus Melikaiella; species Melikaiella ostensackeni. The sequence continues at coordinate 55,384,502 of JAUMHM010000083.1, forward strand.
TTCTTAGTAGAAATTCAAAATTAATCTCAGTGTAGTTATAAAATAGAACTTTGTAGAAGCATTTAAGAGTATAAGTCCTTCTTAGATACGTTGAACGGTCATCTTCGAGGCGATGCAAAGTTCGAAGTGCTTGTTAGGCGTTGGTATACTCTGGCGTTCCCAAGCCCTGCCATCGTTCTACAAATTCCAATTTTAGACGAAGTTGTTGAGTTTGATGTAGTTACATCAGAGTTTTCTTCAGAAATGGTCGGAACATTTGGAACGTCATTTTTGACACAATTAAATATAACTATTCCCGAATTTCTTAAATAAATAAAATATTTCAACCGCATTCCTAAAGAAAATTATCTCAAACATGCCTGATGAAAACGCATCCCTCACTGGCGATATCAATCGTTCGCTTACTGACCCTATGATGATCTAAATGGCAGAATGTTTTGCCGTACAATAAGGGATCGTAAATATCCCTATGTACGATGGTGAAAACATGCCAGTTAAATATCACAAATGGGGAATTATCTGTGCCAGCCAATTGTGAATCACAGTATCTCAAAGCCGTTTTAACTAGGTTAAAAGGTCCGGCGAGAGATAATAATCATGAAAAAACTTTCAACACTATTAATGATCTAATAAAGCATCTGGAACAACGTTTTGCTCCATGAAAAACATATTCATGGTACTAGCATGAAATCTCAACTATTCGAATGAATCAGAAAAAAAATATCAGTGAATTCTTTGATTGAGGAACTCCACTAAAATCAGCAGCACAAGCTGCTCTTGGAGATAAATATGCAAACGTGGAGCAATTTTTACCCCCTCTTAATGATTGTGCTCTTGAAGCCTTCAAACATGGTTTACCTGACAGTATGTCGGGCTTGGAAGAAGCGTCCAACCCCTAAAGTTTAGACACACAAGTTTTAGACACACAAGTGTGCGAATTCTAATAAAACGCGACAAAATTTCTGCACAAAATTCAATCTGGAATCCCCAACCGTAAAATTTTCACACTGAGCCGACATAAATATAATAAAACTAGATTCTTTAAACTAGATTCTTCTACTTGTGTCAAAGAATGAAGCTGTCGAGATCGTGGAAATGATACAAACTAGAATTTCCACGTTAGGCACAGTGAAACTGAACCTGCGAGATTCTGTTGTAACTTTTCACGTTGAATCGCGAGATTTTCCTATGAATACAGATGGAATTCTGGGACGAGAATATCTCCGTCAAGAAAATGTTAAAATTTCATTTTAGAATAATGATATGGTCACTATGGTCACCCATTCTAACTCCATGAAACCTATCCCGTTTATTGATATAGAATCGATAACTGTCCTCGAAAATATAACTGATTCTAAAGGGGTATCAGTATCGCCTAAATTCAGAAAACGAAAAAGAGTAACTTTTGCACCTCAACCAGAAAGTCCATCATATTATAAATTACTATCAGTTTTTTCAACTCCATGTGAACCATCTGTGAAAATTGAAAAAGAACTAGCACTTCCAAAAACTCTACACAGTCACATAAATGTTGAAGGCCTCTCGGACCTGAAGTAGAAATAGCTAAGGCTAATCACACAGAAACTTTATAGAACTTTATAGACTCAAAAGAAAATTATGTACATTTCTTTTTCGCTGACTGTAAGTTTACTAGCCCTGTGTACATTTCTTTTCCGCTGACTGTAAGTTTACTAGCCCTGTAGGACACCACTGCTTATAGACATAGGGGCTGTTGACCCTCCAAAGATCAAAGGAACACATCATAAGTTAGGTCCAGTTTTAGTAAACCCTAGTAGCCGTTATAAAATATACACGGTAATTATCAAACATGACCATTTCGATAAACTTAGAGAAGAAAATTTAAGGATCGGATTACACAATCTTATACGTGACAAATGAAAAAAGACAATATCGAATCTTTCAGAATTTCAAGTCACGGAGATTCAATCAAAACGTTGTCAAAAGGAAAATGATTGAAAATCTTAGAAGAAAATTTCAAAGACAGCAATATTCACGTTATAGTGTGTTGTGGACGGATCTTTCTCAAAACTGCAAAAGTTTCAAACAAACACACCGCAATCCAGGAAATACCAAATGGAAAGCGAGTCCAAAAACATGTAGAAAAACTAAAGTTTACCCTTAAATAACAATACCATTATATCCTATTCATGTATACTTCTCTTAAAACAAAAAGAGAAACAATACCAACTTTTCCAAAGGGCAGATTTCAGCCGCAACAGTCGTAACAAAAGGAGAAGTGGCGGATTCGAAAGTCACAAGAGATTTTTCTAATCAACCGCGGAATATACCCATTATTTTATATAAGTGTAAAAATGTTTAACATTCTCATTTTTGAAAACTGAAACAAAAATTTTAATTAAAATTAGCTGAAATGGTCATTATAAGATAATTGATACACACTATAATCGTACCATTATAAATGCAAAAGTAATTTCAGATACTTTACTTTTACCACTTAAATGGCAGATAAAATGTCACATATTCATTTTCAATGGATTTTAAGTGTAGATAATATACATATACTTTAAACAAGAAGTATGTACAATTAAAATTTTGCGAAAACAATATGCATAAATTAGGCCTTTAATGAAATAATGAACTATATCAGATCTAGAAGAAATTATAAGTCACTCAAGAACATATAGATATAACAAAATTTTGTACACATTCATATATGTGAAACAAGATTAATTATAGGAGTATGTAATTTCCTAGCGAAACGCACAATGAATTTTAATCCGTATTGTCAGTGACTATTACTAGCTTGATCTTCTGAATTTCTTCAAGGCAAATCAGACTATCAGAAATGAGAAATAATCACTTTAGCCTTTGTATTATTATTGTATTATTAGTTTTCTCTTGTATACACAATTACACATGTGCATATGAGTATAAGTGTTAAACAAACATGATTTCTTAATCCTGGATGAAGGTATCATATAAATGAGATAAAATATAAAACAAAACAAAAATTAAACAAGACAAGAATGAATAATACTTCTTATTGAGACTTTAGGATGTTCTGAAACTGTATGTTATCAAGAAAGATTGATGATTTTCCCTAATTTTTCCTAAATGTCTAAATTCGGTCAGTGTCACAGCTCACAAGAACTCACAGAATTCAATCACTTGGACAGCTGCCAAAACAAGAGTGGCCTGAACTTTACATGTCGCACTCTTGTTTTGATGAACAACAACTCAATAAAGTCTCAGCATGCTACCTCTGTTTCTGAAATTAAACTCTCATCAACCACAGACAATATAAATGACTCCAAAGAAGATAATAAAACAGGAAATAAAAAAAAACAATATTTTTCCAAAAATAAATTCAACGAGCAGCAAGGAACATGTTGTTCCAGTCAACGTACTCTGCTATACACGGAGACGCAGTAACACGAAACCAGATTTTATCATCATACCAACCATATCTGAGCCATCATGCTGTGTCACTTTGGTTATTGGTTTCCTGATTTTCGATGATCTATGATGCTGTTCCATAGGAAAAGAGGCTATCAGCAGCTACCAGTCAACATAACATAACAACTTACAGTCCACTCTAAAGCTACAACTGGTCATGCTACAAACATGATATAAACATGAATGATAGAAGTTCTCTTGACTTGAAAACTCTACTGACCAACTGACTCCTTGCCCTAGAGACACTACGATTTTCCAATTCTACCTTAATATACTATCATCAATTACTAATTTCCATGCAATATGAATAAAGGTCTCATCAACATTCTAGAACCTTTGAAATTAATTACTGTCTCCAATAAACTAAATAGCAAGTTTTATAATAATATGTTACAGTAAATCAAGAGTGTTGACTTGCATAATTTAGTAAAACATAAGCAAAAAATTCCGTCTTGTGTGTTCTCGATAAAAAAATACATAAGTGTGTTTTAACTCATTCAAACGGAAATTATATATTACGAATGAACAATATTTCACTAGTTGGGGGAATTTATTAGATAAGCGAAGAAAAGAAATCGACGTAACACGTAATTCTATTAGGTGCTCAACCTTTGAGTGCTGTGATATCAAAATTTCTATAACTAAAATAGTTCAACATTTTCAAGATATAAAATTCGCAGATAAAAATTAAACATCTGCAAACCTTTGTAGATTTTAACTGGTTCAATATTCAAAAAGTTGAATATAATTACAACAAAATAAAATTGAATGAAAAATTTTAATATGAGCATACATTTCAACATTCATTTCCCAAATTCATAATGAAATTACATTCAATGTAAATTAGAAGCCAAAGAGTTGTGTCCTTTTATTCATAATCAAATTGACATATATTTCTATTAAATAAATTTAAATATTAATACTGTTTTCTATGTCAACATTATATGTTCCGAAATTTTGAAGCAAATCTTAAATCACCTGCGGCTTTGACGTTTACATTCTATAGCGATACTTGCGCTTCGCGCTCAAAAATTAACTTATACAGACGATTCTGTTTGAAAAAAAATGATGCAGGCAAAAAACTGAAAAGTGAGAGAAAAAAGTTTATTTTAATTTTCACAATTCTCTACCTTGATTGAATTTTATTGAAAGGAATATTCGAAAAAATATATATATTTCTGACATCTACTAAAAAGTGTGCTTAACTTTCTGGATCTATTGAAAGTGGTTTTTTGCAGTTTTTGAAAATTGTTAGAACCCTACTATTTTTTGTTTGTGTCCAACCTAAAAAGGTCATTAAGATAATTTATGAGTCTTTATGTCATCTCCCAGAACCTTTGACAAAAATGCCTGAAACTATAAAAAAAATTGCTTTAAATTTTTCAAATGCTCTAAATTTTTGGAATTTTCGTTGTGTTAACCTGGAACGAACTTGTCCTTTATTCTGAACCTCTCAAAATGTATCTCAAAGGCTAATTGACGTGGCAACACATCCAGGTAACCAAGCAGACATAAATACATACATACATTCTTGCATACATGCATACATACACACATACGTACATGCATACCTATCATACATACGAACATACTGTGACGTGGTATTTCTTACCACGCCCAAAATCATTACATTCGACCCTTTTTCAACATCTAAAATTTTAAAAACATCGAATTTAAACGAATACCTGGTCGAGCACAGAATCCACTACGAACTGTCATCTGCCAGGAGCCTCGAAAGGGGTGGCCTGTTGTCAGAAATGAACCCCTCGAGGCCTAGGATTTTGTATTCCACGCCTTCGAACCATCGCCAGACTGGGGGTCATTTATTTTATTTATCAAACATAAGACTAACTTCGGCGAAATTTTCGCTTTGTTTTCCACTAGGGACTCTCAGTGCCAGCTGGCCCTGCTGTCAATCACAAGTCACACACAACACCAGACACAACATCACGACTAGGCAGTCGTGAACAAATTCCTCTCACTCCACGACAGGAGAAACTCTCACACTTCAGGGGGGAGAAAGAGGACACTCACTCCATGCACGTGGCAACATTTCATCGTTGCCAGCCGCTAATTTTCACGAATGGAGCAAAATAAAATTAATTAGGAATAAAATGCAATACAAATTATTGGTAGGATTTCGGATGAGTAAATCGAGATTGTCACTTTCGGAATTAACAAATTTGTTTTTATTATGTGCAAAAATTTGGCCAATGGTCGTAGTTTCGCCTCGTGGTCTGACTGGAAATTAATTGTACCAAAATGGATACAAAAATTAAATAGTGAATTGCCTGGATAGCACGATACTAAATGCGAGAGTTACAGACAACTTTCTTGGATCCCAAGCATTCAATTTGGCTGAACTGGCATGCAAACCAGTAACCTGTCCGGGAATTGAATTTTTGGAGTCTTATTTTGGGGTTACAAAAATTACTGATGGTCGCTGCACACTCCCTATACATTTTAAAAATCAGAACAAGGAAATCGAATTTGCAATTATATTAAGCATTGGAAATCGGTGCATTTTGGGCGTCAATTTTGTGGAAAAATTTAAAGCTATTCTTGAGTGGGAATAATTGAATCAAGTCGGGACATGGGCGGAGCTGAGAAAGAAATCTCAACAATTTTGAAGATTCGTTGTTGTGATTTTTAGACTCATCGCCCAACAGGTGGAATAAACTAAACCAGCCTGAGCATTGAAATAACCAGAACAAACAAATTGATTTTCATGAAGCTATTGAACATTAGGAAACTCATATTTGACTCAATTTCAAACCAATATAATTTTGAAGTTGGGTCGTATGACGAACGAATATTAATTTCGTTTCTAATTTAGAAATTGTGATTAAATCACAGGATAAACACGACCAATTCAGATTTATGGCCGTGGAAATCAAATAAATTTTCGTTTTATTATTAAATAAGAAAATAGAAGTAGGTGTTTTCTTTCTGTTTAGATAAAAATGGCGAACAAACCGGAATTGCAGATGCCTCAATCCATTACGGACATGGAAGAACACGGACTTAGGGAGTGGTTAGATAAGAGGGGGCACAGTTCACAGGGGCCGGCTTAGGTTCTAAGGGATCAAATCATTAGCTTACTCTTAAAGGAGGCGGGGATGGCCAATATTGCTACGACGATCGAGGATAACAAAAAAGAGAATAAATTCTCAAATTTGACTCACACGGAAATTATCGATCAATTAAGGGAGACAATAGATAAAACATGTGACCCTTTGGAAGTTTATGAGCGGTTCGAGGAAACCATGCGTAGCCTAGTGCTGAGACCAGATTTTTTGACGGGGCCTGAACGCGACCCGTACAGAATGAGACCCACGATCCCTGGTCATCATACGCTGCAGTACTGAAGCCACATTGTATATGTCAGACGAGATAAATACAATAACTGACCTCAATCGGGATATTATCGCACATTTTTGAACAATTACGTCCCCACGGTGGAAACCACTAGCTTCACATCAATCACTATCACTACGACCGTTAGTGACAGTCATATGCTAATTTTCAAAACGGTCGGATCAAATATGGAAAATCTTAGTTACCGTTCTGGGTATATGATGTTATCCCAAGAACGTGAATCCACTTTTGAGTCGCGCATTAAGGCCGCGAATTAAAGTTACTTGATCCAGAATCCGGATATTGGTAATTTTTCGGATTTTACAGTAAAGAATGCCCTCACGAAGGAGCATAAGAGCGAATATGAGTGTGCTCCTGGCACAGGGGCCGTTTCACGTACGGTAGGGACAAATCCAAAAATTACATGATTAGGGTGATCAGTGGGTTAGGAATAGACCCAACAACTGTGACCCAAATGGTTTCAGCGACCCTCGAGTAGGGGGGGGGGGGCCAAGGAATTTCAACACACAAACGCATAGTCCAGGCGTATCTCGAGGTAGGCCGAAACGATTTTCAGGGTACAGTTGGGCACATAGACCGTTGGTTTCGGGGTTTGCAAATACCCCCACGTTTTAAGGGGGAGTGACAATCCTCCCTCCCCAAGACAGCTCACCCATTCACGGACCATCGGTTGCTCCAGATGGCTGTAATCCGAACCAAACCTTTCATTAATTCCCGGAAAGCATGCCTCATGTGGCGTATGGCCCGGACATGCAAAATCGCGAATAGGCTGGTCAGGAGATAATTGGATGGAACCCTCAGAGGACTAGCAGCCCCCTTCATAGGCGAAACAAAACTCTCAATTCTATTGTGAATAACTGAGTAAAGTATCCCGGTGATAAGAAGATCAGCGCCGAGAGTTTTCTGGCTAAAAAGCAGAATGGGAAGGAGGTGTGTTGTCTTACCGATGAGGAGATGCTAGCGACAATGCCTTTCTTACTGGAGGTCCTTCCAAATGAGTGGTTCAGTATGAACCGCTGGGCGTGGCTTACTTGGAGTAGTTTCAAAGCAGCTTTCCGTGTACAATTTAGTAATATAAATTACCAATGGAAACTCGATGAGCAAGTGGTCAAGAGAGTTCAAGGATGAGACGAGTTGACCTCTAATCACCTCATCTGTATGCACGGCTTATACCGAAGATTTTCGAGGCCGGTCACACTTCAGAAGCAGATGGACAGAGCGTACACCAACCCGAGCTCAAATATTAAGCGCCTTATGAGGCGACGTGAATTCTTTGATTACAACGGATTAGCCTTTCTAGCGGCTGATGCGGAAAAAACTCTAAGCACCATGGAGGAGGAGATTCAACCTCCCAAGAAGGAAGACTCATTTTTTCGGAGTTTGCTTATACTCCAAATAAGAAGAGTTCGGGCGGAAGTGCCGTGAGGGAGGCAAATTCAGATTCAGCCATCGAAAAGCTAGCAAAAGTTCTTCTCGATCCGGTAACGTTCAGAGATAAGGAAGAATTCGAATAATAATAAATCTAAGCCAAATCCGGAGGCGTCAAGTAAGGAAAAGAAGCCGCCCGGCGATGAGGATTCAAATGCGGGTGAGCCTAGGAATTCAACAAGCTCGAAAGGGTCAGCTAGAGGCGGGACTCCCGAGCGGGATCAGAAGCCAAAGATACAACCGAAGCAGGAACCACCCTGTTTCACCTGCAACGGTGATAATTACCGTTGGAAGAAATGCCCAACCAGGTGGCATAAATTCTGCCACAACTGCGGTAAGGCGAATCGAGTCAAGAGCAGCTGTGACTCGGCATATTGCCAGGGAAACCAGTAAGGGAGGGCACACTTCGAGTCGATGCTGCTTTCTTTTTCCCTAAGCAGACTCAAGTTGAGAAAATAGAACCCGATATGATTTGACCCGATATAATGTCAACAATTGAAAAAATAAAAGCTACAGTCAATCATCAACAACTCAGTTCAGTTTAGCAGCCTCAGGAGCGGAACCCTATCAAAGCTGTAGTAAATGAGCTGAGTCAAATTAGAATAAATCGAAATCAGTGGAAAACAGGTCATGAATGATCTGGGTACGAGTAGTTGGAATCTGGGCGCACCCTACGATCCTATGCCAAGTGAAGGTAAAGCCGCACGACCCTACATTGACGTCGGGATAGGCAAATTCCATTGACTCAGGAGAGTCGGAAAAAGACAGTTTTTATGATACCTAGGAAAGGTCTCTACCAATATCGACGGTGCCATTCGAGCTTACGAGAGTACCTGCGATGCTTCAACGATCAATGGACAAAGTGATAATACCGGAAATAAGGCCGCACGTGTTCGCGTATTTGGACGACATAATTGTCGTAACGAAAATGTTTGAAGAACATCCCTATTGGTTGGAGAAAACTATAAAACCGGTCCAGGAAGCTGGGTATCAGAATAACCCCCAATTGGGGGACATCATGGAGGATCTAGATGACTGGAAATTGGTCGTACCTCAAGACCAGATTAACGACGTAATAAAGGAGGTGCACTAGAATCTGGTCACATGGGCATCGAGAAGACGTTTTATAGGGCAAGGCTGCGATATTACTGGCCGGGAATGTTTGAGGACATCAGTGCTTTCATCAACAGGTGTGAAACCTGTCAATTGACGAAATCGGATCAGACTGGACCGAAAGGCTTAATGGGCCACAGACTGATTTAGGAGCCGTGGGCTGTAGTTGCCACGGACGTAATGAGCCGATTTCCACGGAGTAAAAAGAGTAACGAGTACTTGGCAGTCTACCAAGACCTTTTTACGAAATGGATGGAGGTGGCTCCACTGAGGGAGGCGAATATAGCCAACCTTAAGGACACCTTCGAAGAACTAATTATCGGCAGGTGAGGAACATCGGAAATACTTCGTTCAGATTTAGATAGAGAGTACGCAAATGACGTACTAGACGAGATGGCTAGGGAGTATGACATCCACCGATCGTTCAGTCCGGTATACCACGCCCAGGCGAATCCGGTTGAGAGGACCAGTCGAGTCCCCAAGACTAAGATAGTCTAATTCGTAGATCAGGACCACTAGGAATGGGACGTGCATTTCAAAGACTTCATGTTCGCGTACAACACGTTCGTTCATAGCACAACTCGGTATACTCCGGCTTTTTTAAATATGGGGCGAGAGCCTAGACCTAAGAACCTGCTTCGACGCATTGTTGAAGGGGAGGCAGAGTTGCCCCCACGCGATGCTGAAGGTTGGGCAACTAGGATGTTGAGACTCACCCACTTAAGAGACCTAATTACGAAACATCCAGACCCGGCATTTCTGAGAAAATCAAAATATTACAATCGTCGTCGCAAAGATGTCACCTTCAAGGTTGGAGACCTGGTCAAGGAACCGTCGCACTTCTACTCCAGGAAGGATCAACACACCTCCAGTAGATTGGTTAAACCATTCGAAGGGCCATACGTGGTCGTAAAGGTTTGCTCACCCGGCGTGTATGAGTTAGCATCACAGGAGGGCGGTTCAAAGGGACGTTATCACGTCTCAAAATAATTTAAATACGTCGACCTTGGCCGATCGGAGGAAGAGGAACTCACGCCGGAAGAGACGGCCGCTCTAAACAGGGAACTCCTCGAGATTCAGGACTCGGACGGGGAAGGGAAACCAACCGTTCAAGAAGAATCCGAAGGCGTGATGGTATGGGTCGCAGCCGAGCCGAGAACGGTTGAGACACCGCTCATATTCAACATAAAAATAATTAAATAGGGGTTCATTAAGATTGTTAGTGCTTAAGCTCGAAGAATTCGAAGGAAAATGTTGGTTAGTACTAATATTTTCTTTCACGGGCCGTTAAGGGTCGTTTATCTAGACTTTTGAGCGGCTTTACATTCAAATTTCGGATAGCTTAGTATTTATAGACTAGCCTTAATTAACTAAAATAACTCAAAGAGAGTAAAGTGAAATAAACTTCTCAAGTAAAACCAACCCTTTACAGATGGCAGAAGACGGCTAAAGCCCGAAACAATTCCTCAGGTGGCTGATGGAGAGTGGGTGGTGGGCCATTTGGATGGCTGACGGCTGAGTGGTCGCTGCAGACACCCCCAAGAATGTTATCATGATGGATCCTTGCACACCAGCACAAGTAGCTCAGTGCTGGAATCTGCAGGCAGCTGAGGGGATCATGGGAGGAGGTTTTTGAGGCGCTGCGAAGGAACAACCTAGTGGGGAGGGATCACCAAGGCTCTACTATTGTGTCCAAGAAAACCGACGGAGAAACAAGCCAAACGCGCCAGGGAGTTGGTGAAGCAGAAGGAATACTGGGTAAATACACGGTTGAAGCCCTGTGCGAAGTGCGGCTCTACTGAGCACAAATATAACCACACGCTCGGCCCAGTGATGCCTCGCCTAAGTGGTGGGCAGTTGTGACGTCGTATATCATACCACGTCCAAAATCATTGAATTCGCCCCTTTTTCAACATCCAAAATTTTTTAAATATCAAATTTGAACGAATACCTGGTCGAGCACAGAATCCACTACGAACTGTCATCTGACAGGAGCCTCGAGAGGGGTGGCCTGTTGCCAGAAATAAACTTCTCGAGGCCTAGGATTTTTTCCTGCACACCTTCGAACCGTCGCCAGACTGGGGGTCATTCATTTCATTTCTTAAACGTAACACTAACTTCGGCGAAATTCATGATTAGTTCCGCACTAGGCACTATCAGGGCCGGCTGGCCCTGCTGTCAATCATAAGTCACACACAACACCAGGCACAACATCGCGACTGGCAATCGTGATCAAATTCCTCTCACTTCACGACAGGGGACATTCTCACACTTCAGGGGGAGAAGAAGGACACTCACTCCACGCACGTGGCAAAATTTAATCGTTGCCAGTCGCTAATTTTCACGAAAAAAATACCCGGTACTAAATCAGCTGATTTTGGCAAGCGCACACAAGTACGTCGGTGTGCCTCATGGACCTGATTTTGATGTCAGTGGCGTACTCTCATGACGCGCAGAGAATTTGGCTTGTCACTGACCATGAACAATCTAAAGACTTGGCTAGGGATAAGGTGGCGAGTTACTGGAGGACATTACCATAGGAACTTGCCGTGATAGGAGGCGTGTGAATTCGCGCCTAAAGACAGGACGAAGCGTCGTTTCGTTCATTCTGTGTTCGACCATTTTGCTGGCTGCAGCCATTAAAGTGTTCAGTCTTGCAGCGAGATTATTTTATATTGCATTGGTGAGGCGTGAGAGTTAAAAATTGCCTAAGGAAATTCCGGATTCTAAAGGCGTAACTTTCCAGTCGAAAATTAATCTGCACGAAGCCTACGCAACGTATAAGGTATGCCTGATCATTTCACTTTCTGTTAAATAATAATGAGCGGTTTTCGAGTGCTCACATTTGTGGTTCTAATTTAATGAATTCATGCGCCTTGAACTATTTGCTAATCGGGAGTGTAATTTAATTGGTCCTGGCGATGGGTTGTGGGACAGACACAATAGTCGCAATCTCCCACCATGTCGTCGACCTTGAGTGACCTTTGATGACAAAAATATAAGCCGTGTTAGAACGTTCATACTGCGGAAAGGATTGATTAGGTGATTCATAATATCGTGAAGATTTGTAGTCTGATTGAATAATGCGTGAATTCTGAAAATAATCTGTGAATGGATCGGAATAGTGATTATGTTAATTCATAAATTTTGGAAATGATTCGTGATCTGATCGGAATGATAATTGTGTTAATTAAATGACTTGTAAATTATCGGCTTGATGTTTAAGCGGTTAAAGAATTACGAAGAACGTTGACCTTATGTTAGCTTAGTGTTATTTTATATTAAATTAGTCATTGAGTCAACATAATCATTTCATCGATTGAGTTTTGTACTATGGACGTTTACGAAATCATGTTTGTTTTTTTACTGGATATTAGTTTTATGTGAGGCGTTGAGCCAAAAATTATATATTCAATTGTCTTCTGTGACTAATAATCATGAAGTGATTAATTCAGACGGCTTATATGTCATTCATCCCTAACTGATGTTTTCCAACCACGTTTCTCTCCTGTCTTGGATAAGCCGCGCACTTGAATTAATTGTTCAGTACCAAGTTAAAAATTCAGAATATAAAATAAATTTCACTGATATGCTTTCAGAAATAAAAGCAAGGTTATAATACATACATGCATAGGCAGACGGACACCGATAAAATTTCATGATTTTCAGACTCTGTGAGTGCCGAAACGTAAAGATCCGTTAAAAACTAGAGATCGAAAATTTGGAGGATTCTATTACATTTTCATGAATAAGAATGTAAAAAGTGACGAGGAGGTACCGCGTTACAAAATTTTAGGCGGTAAGGATGGCATTAACGCGTTACTTTTGGACAGTAACGTATGAATGATAATCGCCCTGTCTTGCACATCTATCTTAGTGATAGGTCGCTTCCAGAAACTCCCGGGAGCACATGGGAACTAAGAGAGTATTGCAGGGAACTTCCGACAAGCTGGGAAATATTGAATTTTTTGGCGTAAATAAACAATTTTGCAATTTATTAATTAATACTTTCCTTGTTCTGAATGTGCCTTTTAATTTGATACCAAACAGGTGCAAGTTCGTTTCAGTACGCGATTTATTGTACAAATTGGAAACTTTGAGTGGCATCCTAACCTTTTCAGATTTGGGAAATTCTACATTTATTAAATTCAATTAAATAAGATGAAATTATTATTATTAAATAAATTATTAAATTGAATTATGTATTCAATTAAATTTATTAATTACTCAATTCTTGAAAAAAAACTTTAAAGTCAGGAGCAACCACGATAATGGTGCACTGAAAACTGGTTTTTCGTTCTCCTTTGTATATCTCGATCAATTATTTTCTCCCCTTTCATGTCCTGACTATGCACACAGAGTTTCATTTACTAATTTTAATGAATGGGTGACAAAAAATGGTATATAAATTCAAATAAATATAAAAAATAAAAATAAGCAAATAATAATAAAAAACAAAAATTATTGTGAAAGTTATAATTTTTTGAAAATGTACAAAAAAACTTGTTGGATTTTCAAGGTACATGGAGAAAACTTGATATTATGAATTAATATCTGGATATTTAACTATAAGACGACGACCCAAATATTAAGGTGTCATATTGAGAAAAAAATTTAATATCGAGGTATTAAAACTGTAAATATGAAAATATCCAGATATTGAGGCTTCAATATCTGGAATGAATTTTAATGTCTAGATATTACACCCTAATATCCATATCGTCGTCCTATAGTAGACTATCCAGATGATTCCAAGTATTCTTTAGCTAATATGCAATTGTTCAAACAATTACTATTTGTTTGAACAATTTTTCCCCCCTGTAAATTGTGAAAAGTTATTATTTTTCGGGATAAATGATACAGTTTATGAATGTCAAAAACAATGTTTCTTGTTTAAAATATGTAGCAATGATTTAAACCATTTTTATTTATTCAAACAATTTTGTCGCCCTGTAAATCGTAAAAAGTTATTATCTTCTGGAATCAAGGACACAATTAACAAATGTTAGGAGTACTATTTTTCTGTTTAGAATATTTGGCAATTATTTAAGCAATTAATAATAATTTACTTGCACCTTTTCTTGGGAAAGCTGGAGAAAGTTCGAGTTCTTCCAAATCTCTTACACTATGTCGCTCATTATTCAGTGTTTTCTTATATCACAATTTATACAGCAACTGTTTAGACAATAATAATTTATTGAAACCATTTTCTTCAGTACGTTATGGATAGTTATTTTTTCAGATGGATTTCGTTGAACATGAATAATTTTTCAGATGCATTTTGGGTAACAAGCATCAACATACAGTCGTATAAATTACGTTTTCAGGCGACTTGTTAATGTCCTGGTTCCTACATATTCCGGTTTTATCCTCTTCTACTGGTTTAAAACTTTTTGAAAGAATTATTATTCAAAACATTACTCCTTTGATCTGTTTAATGTGTATAATTTAGGAACGATTCACATACAAATTATTTTCAAATCACAGAGTCCATCAATCTACGGGGGTGATTTAAAGAAAGAAAAAGAACTATACTTTTTTTAGAGCAATCAAGTTTGACTGTTTAAACACATAATTATTGTTTAAACAATTAGGGTATACACAGGTAAGGAAATAATAAATAATAAGCGACATAGTGTAAGAGATTCAAAAAGACTAGACTTTTCTCCACGTTTCCTACGGAAAGGAGCAAGTGAATTATTAATAATTGTTTAAATACTTGCAAAATATCTTAAAAAATATTACTCTAAACATTCGTTAATTGTGTCAATAATTCCCGAAAATAATAACTTCTTAAGATTTACATTAAGATTTCCATGAATTTTACACAAAACTGCTATTCTGTATTTTTAGGCCATTTTCCGGGCACAACACAAGGTGGTTTGGGGGGGGGGTCAAATTTGAAAGTTGTTGGGTGGAAATTATTCCTTGGTCATCCCTTAAGAAGTGGTTAAACTTGAATTACAAAAAGTTACTAACAAGTACTCCTTTTTTCCATTTTTTCGAAAACTCAGCTTTTCCCACTTAAAATCTCATGTTAAATTCAAAAGCCCGGGGGCAGGGGTTGATGTTGACCGATTTGAAAATAGTAATAGGGCATTTGTTTTTTCGAAAAATGCACAAATTGAGGGGATCGGTCACCAAAAATAAAATAAAGAGTTTCATCAGGTATAAAGGACCACCCTAATTTAGATATTAAGTCGTAATACATATTTATTTTTCTCCGGGTAGTTGATTGCACATTCTTTTTAAAACAATTTTATACATATAGAATTTGACATTTCTTCAATTTTACTGACCTGACTAATAACTGAGGTTCTTTGTCTACTTTCAGTGTCATCCACGCTGATGTGAAATCGTCTTTGAAATTCAGTTGCCGCCGTGTCTAAGTTCCGTTGTTCATGTGTTACGCCACCAGTAGGTGCTATATTTCTAATAAAAAATAAGACAATTAGGAGCACACATTTTTTCATAAGAGTAAAGATGAGATTTCAAAAAGAAATTTCAAGAAAAAATTTCAAGAGAAAAAGAAAGAACACACTTTCGGCTGGGTTCAAACTGGGAACATTACACATATCATATCCGAATACACTAATAAGTGACGTCATTGAGGCGTTCACAAAATCTTTCTCGAATCCAATAACTATTTCTTTTCCGGTATGCTTTTTTTAGTTTTCGCAGGGATAGTAATGACGAGCAGATCAAATTCGGGAGATCACAGGTACAAACCCAGGTGCAGGTCAACATTTTGGAGAAATTATAAGTATATGATAAGATACAGAAGTGCAGGCCGACCTGAACATTCCGAATGGCTCTTTTTACGCAAAAAGTATTAGAAATCTGCTGTGAAATATCATGGGTGTTTTTATTTAGACGCATTTTATGAACACTTTACTTCCACATAGAGAAAGCTTTTTCACTAACAAAAATAAAAAATGTACACCTACAATGATTTCCATGTTCTATACCAAATTAAAAATTGTATGAAAATAATCTACCCACTAATGCTTAACATTTTGGCTTTTTCAAAAGGAGCGCTTCCCAAGGTTTTAGATCTCATTTCAATTTAAATACATGAAAACGAAAACAGTCAAACGTTGCTGCAACTTTTTGTTAGTTACGTATATATAAGACCTTTTGAAATATTTCATCTCTTATCAAATGAGCACCATACAATTATAAAGACCAAGTAACACCCGAGATCGAATTCACAGCTAGTTTATATTGATTTTGTACAACTTAAGCTGTTTGTGAAAAAGGGGCGTAACCACATATCTATTTTCAGCTAAGGCTAATGAATTATATTTCACGTTTACTGAATGTTTAGCTTAATTTGCAATGAAATTGAGAATAACATTTCTCATAAAGAAAAAGGGATCTAACTAATTTTTTTGCTTAAACCCTTTTTATACTCCCGGCGACACAAAACGGGAGTACATGCGTTCGGGTGCAAAACCGTTGACGCCAAAAATCTCAAGATTCGCTGAATGGATCAATGTACGGTTTTGCATAATCTTTGCTGAATAGTTCAATGATGGTTCTGCGGTAAAAAAATCAAAGCTACGTGGCTTAGTTTTTGTTATTTAAAAATAATAAAAAAAGCTGCCAAGATACTCCAGTATTCAAAGGTGATCTCACCCGTGAATGCGCATTGTACATAACCTCAAATTCGCTCCTTTTTATCGACTTTGGCTCAGGTGCCAAATCATTTTTAAATTTCCCGCGTAGATATCGCAACGATTGATCCTGAATGGTCCACTGATTTTGCATCGATAAGTACTTGAAATAAGAGTGACAGCGCAGTACAAAATTATATTTTCAACCTGTGGCGATTCATATTTCTCGTATTTATATTTCTTTTTTGGTGAATTCGCTAGAAGAAAAATAATAAGTAACGAAGAATCACAGTACAAAGTAATACTACTTTGAAAGAAATTTCAATACAAAAAATTAAAATTTATTTTAAAACATCCTTTTAAAAGAGTGAAATAGATTTAATATTGAGAAATTCTTAAAAACAGTTAATAAAAAATATTACAAAATGAAAAAAAAATTAATCAAAATTAATTTTAAAAGGTTAAAAATACACCCGGCTATTAAAAACTATTACAAAATTAAAATTTTTGAAAATCAAGCCGAATTATCCACGATACATACTCCATACGCCTTCTTGAGAAATTAAACAGTTTCCAGTAGTCTTAATTATTGAATAATTTGCCTCTATCTCTTTTTGACTTAATACTCATTATTAAAAAAACTATCTAGGAAAACGAAAACAGTAGGAAACTTTTCAACCTTATTTTAACTTTTTTCCGAATTACGTACATCGATTTTTTTATTTTATTTCTTTTATGATACTTAGATCCATTTTTGACAATGAGATACAGGTCATGATTTGGCTGGTATTTTTCTTAGCTGAATGGTTTTCTGATTCATTGAATTTTTTAATTTTATAAAATTATTGTCCCTTCATACGATTCAACATATTTTCAGCTTTTTGCTTAGGCTTACCCAATTCTTATTGTGAGTTATACTTTAACCTCCAGCATCACTGGACATTTTAAAAATTACTTAGGTCCCTTTCCGACAATCAAAATACTTTGTAATCAACCTCAAGATCAATCAAGCAGGCATGTCCACGGAAAAAGTAAACATCCGTTACTATATACGTGGACATCACTAAATTGGAGATTGTTGATATACTTTTTGTTGCAAAATTTAGTAGAGTACATGTAAAAAGGCCTTGTTTGCGTATTGAGTTTAATTTTGACCAAACCACTACTTAGGCCCCTTTTTGACAAACAGTTTCGATTGGGCTGGACACCCGAAACTCAGAGCAGATGTCACCACTCCTTTCGTCCCATAGGGCGCATGTTTTCCATAATTTTGTATTGTTTATAGCGATCAGGATGATCATATATTGACTAAACTTGACACATGCGTGGAAATATGACCACCACTGCGCATGCCCGAAATTTGAAGCATGAATACAGAAAATGCAAGAAAACGTACGCCCTAAGAAGCCAAAAGGAGTGGCGACATGTGCTCTGAATTTTGCGTGTCCAGCCAAACTATAACGCAAATATCGCACGAGATTTTATTATCGGGTTAGGCGATTGACTGGATTGTACGTGTGCATAAAAGAATTGTGAGTAAGAGAGCGCAAACCGAGATTTTGATCGAGCGCGTTATCTAGCGACACATAACTCTTACGAGAGAATTATGATGTATAAGAGATATCTGAGCGATGAACCGTGTTAAGCTTTTGAGGTTAATGTACTACTTGAACCTTACTCTTGAATATATTTTTATTTTACCGATTAATCGTGGTCGTTTCTCGGAAGTAGGTCCACTCGTACCCCTCTTTATTCATTAGTTACTTGCGGTCGCATACGCAGATTGAGATTGAGATCTCCATTGCCTCGGTTTCAGCCCTTCTTGCACAAAGTACAATTTGAAATTTGAAATTTTAAGCTTAAGCATAGACTATCTTGATTTGAAACGAATTCGGCCATTCACTTTTCCAAACAGTCATTTCACCTTATTTTTATTTGTTGGAATTTTCATGTGAAGTTTGAGCTCATTTTCACTTTTTTCAAATTACCACGATTATTCAGGATGAGTTACCCAAAGGAACTTTCGACATAATGATAATGCAGTTCAATTTACGTTCCACGACGGTACGCTTTTAACAAAACTATGAAGAACGGTGATACGTGAAATGAATATTTAGTGAAATCGTTACCGCCACGCTTAAGGATGTACGTCCGCGATAAAACGAAATCCAAGAAGTTCTCCTTTCCATCAAAAATCGAAAATAAAAGGCATAATGAATATCCTCGCGAAGTTTCAAGTTGCGAACCAACGTATTTATATTGAAATATAATGTTTTTAATTTAACATGAGCTCTTATGGGAAACGGCAAAAATGCGTTCTAAACGCTCTTTTATGAGGAAAAATGCATGAAACGAAATCCAAACTTTTTTTCCAAGGTTAAGGAATGTATAGTTGAACATGTCGCGAATCTTCTCGGCACAAAGTTTCCACAAATTTTCCACAACTTACTACCGATTATAGTGTAATTTTTGTAAAATTAAAAAAAAAACACGTCGATTTTCAAGATGGAAGATTTTGAGGTGAGTGAATCCGGCAACGTCGCTTCACTTTCGCGAGAAGTCGATAAACAGCAGACCAAGGCCCAAGCTCTCACGGACATTCATTCTCATCTCTATGGGTTCAACGTTGAGTTGCGACGTTGCCGCTGTGGTAACTGCTGTCGCCGCGCAGCAGTAGTTTGCATTGGTATACACCAATTCCTAAGTGTGCGTGAGACTGTACTTTACCGAGATCGAAAAGTTTCATTGTCCACGCAGCATCGACTACACATTGAATGAATGCTCCCTGGGCTAAACTTTTGGTAGAGACGGTTGCGGACGTTCTTCCTCAAAGCAGCCCTTACCAGCGAGGGAAAAAGGCCCGTGAAAGTAGATGTTGCGCTTACCCCAACCTTGCTCTTAACAGCTCGGAAGAATTGGAGTACTACATGGGCTGAAAAGTCTTCGGCCCGACAATGAAAAAACGATATTTTGAATGAAAAATTGGCTTTGTTCTTCGACATAATCTCCATCTAGAGTAATGCATTTATTGTAACGGTCTTCCAACATCTCGATACCGGTCCGGTAGT
>JAUMHM010000083.1:55404642-55414924 GCA_032362435.1 Melikaiella ostensackeni
AATACGAGACACGGCTTGCTTACAAGTGAAAATAAAAAGAAAGAGGAAGTAGGAGGAGTAGCGAAGGGGCCCGACACGGAAATGCGGGAAGAAAATAAGAGAATGCGCGCACGACTGAACAAAATTGAAGCAAAACTGGAAGGAATGAAGAAAGCGAAAAGAAAGCAAAATATAGTTATTAAGGGGCTGAAAGCAGAAAGTGAATCGGGAAAGGAAGTGGAGAAGCTGATGAATGAAATAGGTGAACAGGTGAGCGTGGAGGCGGTAAAGGTGTTGGGGGGGGGAGAGACAGAAAGGGGAACGAGTGTGCTCATAGTCAAAGTAGGTAGCGAAGAGAAGACAAAAATTATGGATAAGAAAAAGTCAGTGAAAGGAAGGAGTGAAAGAATGGGAGAGAACTTGACATGGAGAAAGAGAAAGAGGAAGTGGATGATTAAGCGGAGAGCATGGATAGAGAGGAGGAACGGGGGCAATGTCAGGATAGGAAGAGACAGGTTATGGGTGAATATGGAAGGCATGGATCTAGAGGGTAGAGAAAGATAGTGAGAGAAGGAAAGATGAGGCGGGGTTTCAGCTAAAAAAGAGAGACTGAAAGTAGGGATGGGAAGGAGGAAAGACAAAAAAAAGGAGTGTGACCTTCTGGAATGTGTCAGGGATAAAAAACAAGAACAAGGGGTTCAGGGCGGCGGTGAGAAAATGAGACGTGGTAATGATGAGTGAAACGTGGGCGGATAAGAAGGACTGGAAGGGCTTTGGCCACCGTATGTGTGGACGACGCAAGAAGAAAGAAAAGAACAGTAGAGGGGCAGGGGGATGCGCGGCGTTGTGTCAGGGTAAAAAGGAGAACTAATAGAAGATGAGAGAGCAGACGAGCGAGATGAAAAGGTTGAAGGAGTAATGGTGGTTGACGCGGAAGTGCTTAGAAAGAGGCTGGAGAGACAGGTGGAAGAAAAGGAAAGTATACCACATAATCAGACAGGTTTAAGTAAAGGGATAGGGACCACAGACAACATTTACATGCTCAATTTTCTAGTCAATAGGAACTTGGGGCAGAAGACAACTGTTTGTAGATTTTGAAGGAGTATTTGACTCCGTGAACAGGAGGGTGCTATGGAAGTCCATGAAAGAGAGAGAAGTTGATGAAGGGTCGAAAGAGAGGATAAAAGAGATATTTGTGGAGACTACTATAAGGGTGAAGATAGGAGAAAAGAAAGGAGAGGAATTTTGGACAGGAAGAGGACTTAGGCAAGGTTGCCCGTTGAGCCCCCTTCTGTTTAGTAACCTATTAGCAGACTAGGAGGAGAGGATGGAGAAGAAGAGAAAAGGGGGGACAATATTGCAAACAGGCAAACTTTATTAACTTGCATACGTAGACGATGTAGTTCTAGTAGCGGATGATGAAAGAGGGATGAGTCTGATGATAAAAGCGTTCGAAGAGAATGTGGGAGAAAAAGATTTAACGGCGAATGTGACTAAGATCAAGATTTTGTGTTTCAGAAAAAGAAAGCGTAGAGTATGAATGGAGGATAAATAGCGAGGTGGTGAAGTTGGTGGAAGAGTTTTGCTACCTAGGACTTTGCATAAAACAGCAGGAGGAAAAGAGTTGCAAGTGAGAAAGACATTGGACTGTGCAAGTAAATTATTGGGACAAGTGTAGGGTATAGTGAAGAGAAGGTTCAAGGACGACTGGAGAATAAGTGTGGATGTTCGACGTGGTATTGTGGTCAGTGCTAAATTATGAAGTGGAAATTTGGGGATGGAAAGAGCATAAAAGAGTGGAAAGTGCAGTTATTTTTTGTAAATTGAGATTTTACTAGTCTGGATAGATTTTTGATCCACGCAAAGTGGTAAATTGTTCTCTTTACATTAGAATTAATTTCAGGGTCCTCATCTGAATCGATTTCTCAATTTTCAAGCATAAAAAGGTAAATTGTAGAACATTCTGATTGTTCTTGTCTCAAATAAAGTGGAACAATTTCCTCCTTTTTTTCTATTTTGCTCATACTCTATGCCATTAACATTCATACTTAAATAATACAATTTTTCAAACTTTGAAATATCATCTAATTAAATAGGAAATTTGATTTCATCATATTTGAGTTCTGTTTCGAAATGAGGATAAGAACTAGTCATACGTCCGTTATTTTTAGCAGGGTGCAGAGCTGCCATTGCCCACCAAAGAAAACAATACTCATCACTATTCTCAACATTTACCACAGCACGTTTATGTTTAATAAATTGCTGTGATTGCATGAAAGTTGATAATGCTATTGACAACTGAGCATACCAACTAATATTAAAATTCAGGCCAATAATTTCTTCTAATTTTCATCCTGATTTCTCTTGTTGAACTTTATCAATTTTAAATCAAATGAAATCTTTTACGCATTCAACCCATTCATCAATATTTGTTGATTGAAAAACACATTCATTTGGTTCAATGGAAAATTTATGATCTACAATCTCATTAGCCTGCCGAAATTTATGATAAATTTAAAAAACTTTTATATTCCCAATATTTTCAATGTATTTCTTCATTCGCCTAACGATCATACTTTTTGCATCATCCAAAAAATCAATTACGTCTTTGTGGCTTAATTTAAGTATTTATCCTGTTTGCATTCGATTTTAAAATGTAGGCTCTACTTTTTTCCACCTTAATCTGCCTCGTTTTCTATTCGAAACCTCGTCACCACTGCCAGGTCCTCTTTTCTGCAACTTTATGAACTTCCTGGTTGTAGCTTTCTCAAGTCCAACTGCTGTTTGAAGCTTTTTTTTCACCGAGAGATAGGTGCTTCCTTCCCTGCCTATTAATTTTATTTAGTAGCCTGATGCATTTTCTAACATTTTGTATCCAAATGTTATCTCTTGGTGCAACATTTTGCTCTATGGTTGCATACGCCTCTTCCATAATACTAACACGCCTCTTGCATTCCACGGAATTCATTTTCAGAAAGTAGTTGGGAAACAAGTGAGAAAACGGATACATTCTATGAAACGAATTAAATAGTCAAGCAGCACAAATAATATTCCAATAGATTGATCGATGAATGAGCACTAACCGATTTCAACAGACACCAGGGTTCTTATCTTTAGTTCACACGTGACATATGATACTGAAAGTATGCTGGTCTGAGAACTAATAAACTTTTTGAATTCCAAACGAAGTTTATGTAAAACTTTACAAACTCTACTGTTGCAAAAAAAAAACATTCTGCAACATTTAAAAACACTGCTTGTACTCCACTTTACTCATTAGATTTGTGCATTAATCTCATGTTTGATTACAACTGAGAGAAATTAATGCAAATTGCACCTTTTATAGATGCACATTTGCTATCCTTGTCTACAAATATATCACCCATATCACCCTCTTTGTCTTAGAGTTCGAGAAGATTCTACACTATAGAAGAATGTAATGAGAATGCAATAAATCAAATTTATAGACAAAACAGAATGTCATACTTACTACATGTTCTGGAAAAATTGCATCATCTTATACAACTGCAACTATAACTAGAGCAGTAAAATCATTATTGGGTGATGCTGAAAAGAGCGAGCATGAAACCTCAACTGATGTAGATTTACAATGTCTGCATAACGTTTATAACCTCTGCTAAATCTTTTTATTTAAATTTATTATATCCATCTACTGGTATTATCCTCTTTGTCTTACAGTTCCAGAAGGTTCTACATATAATCAACACGTCTAGAGTCTAGACACGTCTAAAATATAACGTTTTGCAACGTAAATAATATAACCTTGAAGTTGTTCACACAAAATTCGTTTCACAAAATTTCGCAATATAATTTTATGATGTTATCTAAAATATTCTAGAAACTTAGCGCGGGCATTTACGACTTGAGCTGTGGAATGGTCTCAATGTCGGTAACCGTGCCGGTGACGGAATTTATAATCAAAACTCTCCTCACTCAACTACTCATATTGAGCAGTCTGGTTTTCTACATCCACGGACAGGGATGTAGCCATGTGCATGATGGAGTGGGAGGGGGGCCTACAGCTTAAGGTGGGATAAAAAACACCAGAACCTAGGTAAAAGTGTATAGGATAATTTCCAGAGGTACCAGCTCAGGGATCGAACCCTGAATCTCTCGTAAAATGAAGTCCGAGGCTTAGCCGCCTGAACCACCGAAGCTTATTATTATTATCATTATTATCAAATAATACTGAATAATTTCAAATTTAAAAATGATATCAAAATTCTATATACGAAACACGATGATTTATTCAAAACTTGGTTTTATTTATTATTTGATAATTTTGTTTTTCAATTATCAATGCGCGTGTTTTATTTAACTTATTTCCATATTGCTCTAATTATAGAATTTACGTCGAATTCTTATATAACTTTCAAGCAGAAACTAATAAGTCTTATTCGATATTAAAAATATTCATGTGAAAAGTAGCTGTCAGTAAGAAACACTTTGTTGGCGATAAAGACAGTGTCCTTCATTGATTAAATTTATTCAAACAATCAAATTTTGATTAAAAATACATTTTTTGTAACACATGCGCAAAATATTCGATTTTCGAGACATGTGTACTGTGCGGGAGTGACCAATAGTTTTTCTAACAGCTGTGCTTACGCACTTCGAACCAGATCACGGTTATAGCCGCTGCGCCTGCACATTTCTATCCAAAGTTACTTTCCAGCTGTGCCGGAATCCCGTATAGCAACATAACCTCACTACTGGCTTTACGTGTCAGAAACGTAATCACTCGCACTCTTCATACTTTCTATCCAAAAACGGACAACGGAAGAAGTTTATTTTTATTGCTTCTCAAATCAAACATTCCGTGCATTTGTTACAAAAATATATAGTGTTACGTGTGGACACGTAATTTGTATTTTTGACTTGAAGTTGTATTTGTTGTTTAATTGTGTACTAAAAAATTGGATACCTCTGCTGGTTGTTCTACTGGACTATTATTAGATGTAGGAGTTGGTTGATCCAGTAATTCCCAACCCCCTGAATCAGATGTTGCCTCAGCTTCACTGGTAACAATGTTTGTAGAATCTGAGACGTAAGCATGATACACCTCCAGTGTTCCCTTAACTCTGGATCTCTGACTGGAATTACTATATTTGTATGTAAAATATTATTTCATAATTAATTTCAAAACATAGATGGGAAAAATAATTGTACACAGGTAAATGAGTTTCGGCAAGAGTACTATACTGTGACTAAGAATGTATGATACGGTGGAAATATCGTAAGATTTACTGTACGCCAAGGGAGTAAAAAGGGATTTCTTTTATGAAGTCTTTATGATCCTTTCGTAATTCGGAATCTGCAAGGTTGGACCGCCATAAAGTAGATCATAAAAACAGACCCAAATCACTCAGGCAATCTCTAGGGACGAAATCATTCAAATAGAGACTGAAAATTCACTGAAATTTGTATGACCCGGTCTGTCAGTTTCGCCTGAGATATTCCTGAAATTTTCTTTCAGCAAGACGTTTGGGTGCAAATCTGTTGTCACAGAAAATCTCAAGATTCGCTGCATGGAAAAATTTACGATTTTGCATTATCTTTTGTAAATAGTTCAAGGATAGTTCTGCCAAAAATGTGGAAGCTAACACGGAGAAAAAAAATCGAAGTATAATAGCAAGTTGAGCTATTCCTAATAATATACGAAACATGAGCGTGCAAAATTGGTTCGAAGTTCGTGCAATATTTGCTTTAACTCATACACTTTCAGCGCAGTAGGTCTTTACACTAGCAAAGCATTAAGCGTATGATAATACTGCTCGACCGTATGCTTTGAAAGTAGTTTTTCCGAGCGAGAAAAGCTTTAGCTTGACCGTGCCACTCTTACAAGAAATCATTGCGAGTTCGATAATGGGTTTCTTGCAATGGAGGTATTAGACTCATCGCGCATGCACTCCGCGGACTTCAACTTGTGGGACAGCAAGCTACCAGTAGACGTGACCTAAGACCTTCGTTACAATAAGAATCCCATACCGAAAGCACAATAGTTTCATGCAATCATAATAAGGTCAAGCGATAGCTTTTCTCGCATGGCGAGACTGCTCTCACAGCATCGAATGTTTTACTTTCCCAGGATAAGACATACCCGTGTTTAAGATGCATGAGTTCTGGCCAGGATAACAAGGAAAAAACCTGCCACAAGCGCATGAGAGGTGCTCATGCTATTATACTTCGATTTTTTTCACGTAGCTTAATTTATTTTATTTAACATTTATAAAAAAAAAGATGCGAAGATTCTCCAATGTTCACAGGTGGTCTGCCGCATCGATATGCATTGTACACAACCTCAAATTCGCTCCTTCTAGTTGACTTTGGAAAAGATGCTAAATTACTTTTAAATTTCCAGCGTATGTTCCGCGTAAATGATTTGTCCTAATTGGTCCATCCCCCTCCCCCTCACACTATCAATCAAATACCACTTTGTCCCAAAGCAAGGCAATAAATTTGACTATAACAGGACGCGTTTCTCGGAACTTTCACAGTCTGTAGTTAGCAACCAAGGCCACTTCTGGGATTTGCGAGCCTACTCTTACTAATTCTTTTCTATAATAGGATTTATTGTATCATCGTGCAAAGTCTACAGGGATCAGCGCCTCAACCACAAAACCAAATCTTTTCCCTTCATTTTCTGGGAAACTGGACGAGTTTTTCTAATAAAACTTTTTGGTTTCAGCTCAGCAATACTGGCTCGGACAATTAAAAATTTGAACAAAATTTCTAACGTATCCGAGAGTTCTAGACAAATTTGGTAAATTCTCTAGAACTAATTTTTTCGTGTACATGATTTAATCATAATTGTAAGAAGAACTTCCGTATGCGAAATGAAAGTGTGAGTCAGAGGTGAACGTGAAGTTTTTGTGCATTTGTATTAAAAAATTAGGTTAGTAGACTAGACAGTAGTGTGATCCAATTTTTTTTAAATTTTCATTCTCTCACCCCCCTAATCTATTCGAATCTACAAAAAAATAAGTGCGACCCTCAAGCCCCATGAAGTTTAACACGTATTTCCCATTATAAAAAAAGACGTTTTTGAAATTTTTATTCAGAATCGTTAAATTGGGTGTATCGAGTTGACCCTCAAAATTCCTCTTAAAAATTAGCCATACAATACAAATAAAAAATTACTTTTACAATTTCACCCCCATAAGTCTGTTTTATAGTGTCCCAAAAAACCCCATAGGTGGAAAATTGGGTTGTGCGAGCTTTTGGCGCTAATTATTTTTTTAGGTTTCTTTTAGTATCAATTGTTTCTAATACATAAAATATTACTTTCAACTAATAATTTGATGTTGAAATAAATTGCTCAAAAAATTTATTACTGTTTATAGCAATTTTCTCTTAGAATAGCAGGGATTCGTACGAAACTTTTGTTACGTTACGATACGTTATTTTTTGAACGGAACAAGTGTTTCGTTATTTTGGTGATCATTATTTCCACCACCAGCAAAAATCATTTCTGATTTTGTTTCGTTTCCTTACTAAACGGAGGAAACTAAATTAAATTCGATACACCTAATATTGACGATTCTGAATGAAATTTATAAAAACGTAATTTTTTCTTAGGAGAAATACGTGTTAAACTCCACGGGGCTTTTGAAAACTCTAAATATAATTTTTTTTTTAAATACGCATTTAATTTTTTGTGGATTCGAACAATTTTAGGGGGTGAGAGCATGAAAATTCGGAAAAAAATGTCCAATGCATTTTTGGACCACCCTACTGGGCAGTCAGAAAGTGCAGAAAAGATTTAAGACCAAAATTTTATTCTGTAGGGATATACGGAGTGGTAGTTTTGCAAATTGGAACTAATTTTGGTAGGCTTTGATGTTAGTTCAGGGGAGTAAGAGTAGCGGGGTATAGAAACCAGGTGGACGGAAGCGAAAGCTGAGAGATTTACGGAAACGAGGAGAAAGAATACAAGGTATGCGAAAGAAATATAAAACTAGGTGAGAGAAAAAAGGAAAGAAGAGGGTAGGAGAGGGGAGGCCAAGATTCATGGAGCAAGGAAAGCGAAAAAAATATGGGAAATAGTAAACAGGAAAAGGGAAAAAAGAAGTAGAGTGAACGAGACGATAAGGATGGAAGAGTAGACAGTAGAAAATGTACTGTATAGTATAGTCAAATGTATAGTATAGTATAGTCATAGTATACAGTATAGTCAAAAAGATAAAGGTAAAGATAAAGTCAGGAAGGTAAGTCAAGGTAACGATACTCTGGAATGCTGTCACTTGTGACTTCCTTGGTGGTCACCGAGTGACACTGTATTTCCCACTCAAAGCAGTCATACGTTACCAATGTTACTGGAATGTGACTATTCTCGTAGAGAAAATGTTTCCCTCTACGCTTGTAACTATGACACTACCCGTTAATATCTGCTGGAAAAGTAACATACTAGTAAATATCTCACTCGTGACATGTGATCACTGAGGAAACATACAGAACCGTGTACTGTAATTGTACAAAGTACTAGGGCGCAGCTCTCAGCCGTTTGGGCACTCATTTGATTCCCTATTAAAATTTCACTATAACGTTGTTATTTCATTTATCACATATACCATTTTTGACATTAATTTATTTCTTAAAGCCTGAATTTTGCCATAAGCTGCCAACAATTGGGTACCTTTCCCTGTTATAACGCAGTTTATGACCAATATGTTGTCGATCACTCCCATGCCTTTTCGAAAACCCACTTGGTGTTGTGGAAGTCCCCCCCCCCCACCCCCACGCGCTTCTTTCACTCTACTTCATCCCTTAGAGATGTTACCAGAACCAAGGGGTCAATTACTCGTGAAGCCAGGTTTACACCTTCGTTCAAGTCACAGGCATGAATTCACTTGAATTCACATGAAGTCACTGAAGTCAGTGTACACTCCATCGCCACTTGGTTGTCAATCCGTCGGTCAGAAATGATGCATAAATCTTGTATAATATAGGCATTACTGTTACCCACCCTATACTAGTCCACTTTTTTCCCTTCTTCTTTCTCAATTATTGGTAAGATGATTTCTTCCTTCCATTCGTCCGCCGGGCCTTGTTCTTTTCTTTTCTTTCCTATCCTTGATGTAACTCGTTTCATGGCTGCCAACTTAATAAGGATTTATTCACATTGATAAAATAAAACCTCAGACACAGCCCAATATGTCTTACAAGGGGAATGCCACAATCTCGGGAAGCCGATTCAGATTCCGATTTTTTTTCTGCATAAGTATAACCTAGGACTATAATGGTACAAAGTACTAGGGTGCGACTTTCAGCCGTTTTGGCGAAAAATGTAATTGAAAAATTCGACGTTCGTTATATACTCCCGTTTTGTGATTTTTGGTGTGCCTCGGCTTCGATTCCTTTCTCTTTTTTTGGATTTTTTTTCAAATTTCCCTTTTTTATTGACCAGACATTGAAAAAACATAAATTATTAATTTTTAGTATCACTAGCATTTTTTTCTTAATTTTAAAAATCATTTTCCATTATAATCGGACATTAATTAGGAAAATAATTCTGCCACTTGGCTGGTTGTATTGTTATCTATTTTTGTTACACAAATAATAACACTATTTAATAATATTAGCTGCAAATAAATTTTGAAAATTGAATAAGGTTTGAAAAAATGAATTGAAATAATGAAATAAAGGAGAGCAGATTCATTATTATTTTAAAAAATGATTCAATTCAATAAAAAATCTTCAGAAAATTTGTTTCTCTATGATACATTCAATTTCTTATGACCTAATTATCCTCATTTTTATCCTTATCGTCGCTACTTACACTAGAGGATGTACAAGTTTTTGGGTGATAGTTGTCATAAAAGCATGCGAAGCATACATTTTTCTGACATCAAACACACTTTACAAAATAAACTTGTTTACAATCACAATTTTTCTTTAAAAGACCTATGAGGAAGCAGTTATCATTAATGTTAATGAAGTTAAATCTTTCGTCCGTTAATTTCAAAGCGAACCATGCATACTGGATCATTTTTTAAAAGAATGGTGCACTTATTTGATGAAAAACGATTGAATGAATTTTAACTGCATCTTCCTGAGATGTTATTTCTCTTCTTTATTCATAATGTATCCCCTAAGGGTTTACATGACTTCCATTTCTTACAATATTTCCGCATACATATTTTATACTAGCTCATCCTTACTATTTAGAGTCATTTACAACTATTTACATAAACTCTTATATCTAAATCCTTATTTCTATTTTTTCGATAGCGCAATTTGGGACATGTCAGCGAACGAGTGAGCGAGCGATCGGAAGCGAGAG
>JAUMHM010000083.1:55421668-55441037 GCA_032362435.1 Melikaiella ostensackeni
GTTCCAAGAGGGCGGACATTTCACACGGCCCAGCGACGTGCCTGGAACGTTCCAGTGGAACGTTCCGAAAGTCCCAGGGGCTAGTTCCTGGAACGTTCCCAGAACGTTCCGTGCTATTAGGGCCCTCAGTACATGAGCATAATTACGTTGCGGCAGCACATCGGAAGCCCTTCTCAAATATAACAAAAATGGAGATTTATAACATGTACACTTATGATAAAATGAAAGATGTTTGAAATTGGACTTCAAAGATCAGTAATCTGCAAACATCTACATCCTTTTTTCATATTTCCGTGGTCGACAACCCTAATATCTCTTATTATTAATACAATACAGTTCGAAAAGATATAGAAAATTTCGCGTTTTGAACATACTTTAATCGAGTGCGAAGCGCGAGACACGTGACCAGACTGTATTCGTTGAAGCAGAAGGAGCTTTAGCAAAAGAGAATTCACAATCACTAAATTACAACTATCAATGGTTCAACTTTTAATATTAAAAACGTCTCTGCACAAATATAGGGAAAATACATAGGCCAAGCGCGTAGCACGAGGTAAACACATTATCGAACGCGAAACGCCAGATCCAACAGACGCGTGCCCTAGGCGCGCTAAGCCTTGCGAGCTTTGATTTTATAAATTGTTTGTTTCAGAGCGCAGTAAGGTTATGTATAACTTCAAAAATTCATTAAATTCAATTTGAACGTCGTCCCGATTTAGGCCACAGATGGGTCGACGATCGAGGGCAGTAACTTTATTTAATATTATGCTGACAGTCGGGCCAACCTCACCCAGGGTCCGGCGGACCATATTTCTATGGTCCATTTAAAACAATTCGCCAGAGTCTATCCAAATGTTGTCCTGACCTTGAGCCAGAGTTGAGGCGACGGTCGGGTGCAGTAGGGTTACCTGCACTGATTAATATTATGCCAACAGTTGGATCAACCTCATCCTGAGTCGGGCCGAGCATATTGTTAAGGTCAATTTAAAACAATTAGCCAGAGTATATCCGACTGTCGACACGATATTGGGCCAGAGTTGGGCCGATAGTCGGGTGAACTCCGGCCGCCAATATCGGCTTCCAACGTTGGCCCAACCAAGGATGCAACGGATGACACTTTCATTGTTATGAGATTGAGGCCGGGTACAAAAACGAAAATGATGAAAACATAGCTCAATTATATTTTAAGTAACTGAATTACTTTCTTTATATAATAAGAAAAAGTGGAAAAAGGCTTGATGAAAATCGGGTAATATTTTCAGTAATAAAGGAAATCTTTAAATTCATATAAAAGTACAATGATTTTCAACTAGGCTTGAAGATACCAACCGACTTTTGAGTATATTTTTTTAATTTTCTCGTGATAATCTAATAAAGCTAATGCAGACTATTGAAATTTGATTTATTAATATTTTACCAAGTTCTGGCATTGTGAAAAAATTGTAGGATGGTGGGTCTGCCGCACCCCAGAAACGACAGAAAAAGTTCGAGGAACGCGGAATAAACTCGGAATAAAAGATCGATGAAAAAAGGATTAAAGACAAAGAAATAGCATGATTCTCTAGTACATGTAATTTATGAGTAAATTATGTACTTAAAGCTAAGTAATGTAAAACTTCGTTATATGTTAGGTAGTTCTTAGGTCAAAAATGTTTGTTTTTTTTAATATTATAAAAAATAAGGCACCACATCCTATCCTTTTACAAGAATTTATCGAATTTTAAATTTTTGGAAAATTTATTTTCTAATTGTAGGACAAACATTGCTTATATTTTTTTCCAATAGTAGAAATTGTCGTCAGTAAGATAATAAGTAGCTTCACATGTACTAAGTAGCTTTACACAGAGATTTCACATTTTTGATTTCGACAAACATTTCTCTATTTCTAATATAGGAACTTATGAGAGCTATAAGATAAGGTGGAAAACCATAATGTATGGTATAAATTTTCAAATTGGTCCATCAATCCAGACTGTGTCAAAAGATTTCTCAACGTCAAAAAGGAGTGCTCCAGTATGCATTTTATTATTAAATTTATCAATAATGTGATTCGTCAACCTAACAAGTTGATCAACAGGACTACGACTTTTTCTAAATCCGAACTGTTCTTTGATAATGAAATTATTCGTTATTAAAAATTCATTAATCCTTTTCTTAATAATTCTTTTAACTATTTTACTTAATTGAGAGAGGAAAGTTATCGGCCTGTAACTAATTACTTATGTAGGATTTTTGTGTGGTTTAGGTACGGTTATCACTTTAGCTTTTTTCCATAATTTCTGCTTTTTTGATCCATTATTGGTCCTGTGCTTTTTCGATACCAGATTTTTAGAAACCTAATCTCCTGCGTCATAATTTTTTCAGGTCGAAAGTTCCTTTTCTCCTTACTCCGTCTTCCTCCTGATAAATTCTGAAGTTTAGAATAACAATCAGGCCGATGGTGAAACAAAGACTTTTCAGGATTTGTTGATAAGTACATAACGTGCCTGCACACTCTGTGATGCCAGAAACGCTTCCCCAATCGCTACAAGAACAAGCCGTATACGAAGAAGAGGAAGCGACATTAGGATCAACTGCGGGAAGCAGGCATCTCCTGAGAAATAGTAGCGATTTCAGAATAAGGCGGAACATTAACAAATAGGTTCTGCTTAAGATCCAAGATCTGGCTGAAATGGATTTCGCCCTTTGTAAGGATCTCTCGGAGAAGTTCGACCTCTGGACAATCACTTGTTCAGTTTATGATGCGGCGAGAGCTTTAGCCGATTCAAATCGAAGGATAGAGCCGACGATAGTTTAAAAGACCAAAAAGCGCTTGTATCAACTGAGCAAGATTGGCTGGGCTAGATAAAACTTGTGTCGTATTAGTATGCGATTGACTACATAACATCTGGTAGACCGTTTACGGTAAGGGTTCGAAAATTCCCTCACGAAATGAGGATTCACCGTCACACACTGAACAAGTCGAAGGTGCTGACCATCAAGCAGCACATTGTTGACAAAAACACGGGTGTTACATGGCACAAGGAGGAGAATACAGAAGAAGGAGGGATGGGTAAGGGAGAATCAAATGTTTCTCGCTGACCCAACGCGACTCTTCAGCGATCCCTCTGTTTCTATCAAAAATCCGCCCAAGCCCAAGGAGGTAGACTTATTGGATGGAGATTTACAAAGTTCAACACACATTAAATAAAGTTAGTGAAAACATGATCCATTTCAAACAGCTGTGCGGAGACGCCCATTCCGCAGTGGCTGGAGTTAGGGCGCACTGTACTCCTACCGAAGACGCTTTATTCTATAGCCGCAATCTGTCGATGACCTGGATTGTTTACCGGAAAGCTTTCGATTCAACCTGCCGTAGACTTATTATCTGTCTATTGGAAAGCTCGAAGGTTCATCCACACATAGTGGGATGCATAGAGAGATTGATGCACCTCTGGAAAAGCGGATTTACTATCTCATCTGGAAAACATCGTGTGATCACTAACAGCGTCACCTTCTATAGGGAGGTCGTTAAAAGCGACACCATAAGCCCTTTCCTCTTTTGCATCACACTTCTGCCACTATCTCTCGCACAGAGCAATTTTCGTGGGTACCTTTACGGTGAGCCTCATTATCGCGAGCATAAGATCACTCAGGTGTTTTATATGGACGACCTGAAGATCTATAATTCTGAAGCAGAGCAGCTTAATCATGCTTTGAGGATCGTCGAGTGATAAACACGAGAAATTGGTATGGACCTTGAATTGAACAAGTGTACCAAGATTCATCTAAAGTGAGGACGACTTACTGGTGTTCTCGAGGACCCTGAGCTCATGCTTGGGAGTGCTATTAGACGCCTAGACGTGCCAGACAGCCGCATTCAGGATATAACATTAGTGAAGGAGGTTCTTTGAAGCAGATAGAAGCATCTCCTACGACAGATTTGGTTTTCAAATCTATTGGCGATGAATAACATATCTGCAACTAGCATGCTTGCTGTGCCCGTTCTACTCTATTCATTTGAGGTGGTTCTATAGGCGAAGCTTGAGCTCACGGCCCTCGATATCGCCACATGTAAGATCATGCATATGTAGAAAAGCTTGCATATCAACTCGTCCGTTCCGCGCTTATACATCCTACGCCGTGAAGGCGGGCGCTAACTTCTAAATATCCAGTGTCTTTATAACCGAATTATCCTGGGCACAGGTCACATCGTGGAAAATGAAAGAGAACCTCTCCTGAATCTGGTCAGGAATCACGAGATGAATGGTGAAGGAGCGTTCCTTTACAAAGTCGCGAAGCAGGCGGTCGAGACCCTTGGCCTGGATCTTAACGTCAGAAGTGAGAAAAGTGCATTAGTCCATCTATATGCCTCACTTCTTAGAGCCCGTGTGAAGAAAGCAGAGATCACCACCTTCCTCGAACGGCTCCACGACAAGAAAATGCACGACAACTGTCACAGAAATGTAAAATATCAGTCCTTGTCGATGCGATGGAGCTAACATTTGCTATCCTTAAATCATCCCGACTTAATTTAGGCACATGGGGTTTTATTTTCGCGTGTCAGGACGGTGTCACTTCCACCCTGGTATACCGTAGCTGCATCTTACGTCAAGAAGTTCCCAGCGATAGGTGCAATGCGTGTCATGCATATTCTGAGCATCTACGGCACATACTATCTGGGTGTCCCACTACGTGGAGATACGTCGCACGCGGGTGCGACGTATCTCCACAGGTGCAATGCGGCTCCAAGAGTGCTTTATTACCATCTTTGTCGCGTTTATGATGTTGGTCTCAACCCTACCCTGCCGAACGCTCCGAGAAAGATAGAGTCAATAATCGAGAACGAGAAGTGCCTAATTTGCTGGAACTACAAGTTCAAGCCAATAGTCCATATCGAACACATGAGGCCTGATATCGTACTCCTTGATAAAGAGAAACAAACTATGTTCGTGATCGAATTCTCGGCTCCAGCCGACAGCAACATCACACTCAACGGGAAGGAAAGGCGGAGAGGTGTCGAGACCTTATGAGGGAGCTGCAGCGAATGTTCCGATAATATTCGGTTAAAATTATTGCCCTTGTCATCAATGCTCTCGGAGGTGCGAAGCCATCAGTGGTTCGTAACCTCGAAGCCATACCCGCGTGCCAGAAACATACCAAGGCACTTGCTAGATGGATGCAGAGAGCCGTCATTCTTAGGTCGCTCCGTATTCCGAAAAAGCACAAGGGTTTCGCCGGCCTTAGATTGTGATTCCATCCTACCATGTGGTCACTCATTTCACGGTTGTGCGGCGTGGCCATAGGTGTAATTAACCGTGGTTCTAATGGGAGCTCGTGTCATATTTCTGGATGACAGTCGCATCCAGGGGGACCCTGCGGTGTTAGTTTGACAATTTTTTAAACTATATATATATATATTGTTTATATATTGTTTTGACCTAACTCATGTTCCTGTAGAAGGGGTGAGCTCGCTAGCGACCGAATTCTCTTTTATTTTTCAATCTGTAATAGTTTGAAATGTCGACTCTCGAGCCAATGTGCTGCATAAGTGCCAATAGATCACCGATACTGCACTCTCAGCTATCCCGCGAGAAGTAGTACAGGCAGCAAACCAAGCAGGCCTAAACTAAACTCTGGATTTGGTAATCAAATTTTTATTTCGCGCTTGGGCTCGTAGATCAATGAGAACATTTCCTTAGGCCAATTAAGGGCAGTTGATGTAATGCTACCTTCTTACATACTGGGTTCTCGCATAATTGTTAGCCTGTTTTAGCGCTTTAGTCACTTTCGAAATTTACTGTCAGCTAAAATAATTCTATGCTTCAAACTTTAACGTTAGTATTTATTATAAGGATTCATTTGAGTTGTAAGAAATTTCAAATGTTTCATAGTCTGCAGGCTTTTGCATATTAAATTTCAGTAGGCAAAAATTTTTTATAAAAATGGCGCCGGCAAGCGAAGCCACGTGCTGTCACTATCTCTCAATAACGAGCAAGCTGGTTTCCCGACTCTGCCTTCGGCACCGATGGCAGAATTACTAAAAACAAATTTTTGAAAAATAAATAAATAAATTTTTTTGATTCATATTTGTCACTTATGGCGTATTCTTTACAGAACCATAAGAGAGCCGTAAAATCATTTAACTTAAATAGTTATGACTAATCCTTATTCTTTGAGGAATGCTGAACAAGATACTGAAACACGGAATTATTTATAACATATCATCGCATTTAAATCGTAGATGATCACAGAAAGCTGCCTTTTCCCATGTTAAAACAATAGGAAACCTCATAGTATTTAAGGCAAGGGTGAATATGAACCGATGTGGCTCAAATTTGAAAACCTTTTTTCGGGTATTCGAACATAACTGGATTATGAGGGCAAAGAAATTCTAAAAGTGAAAAATAGGAGCCATCCTAATGTATATAAATCATGAATTATTCTTAGTCTTCTCTACTGTCCAAAGTGAGCGATTCAGCTTCTTCTCAAACAAGAAAGAACATTTACGAAGATTATAAAAGCCGGAATTTTAATGATCTCAAGTTTAAATGTAACCGTCAAACCGAGATTCACAACAAAACGGAAACAACTGGTAATGCGATCGGTAAACAAAATCATTGTTTTTCTAGCATTTAAAAAAATATTGTTATACATATTTACATTTTTAATGTGTGACGTCACATTTTGCATAATCCCCCCCCCCCCCTCTTCGTCAAAAATAATCAAAGAACCTGATACCCCCTCCCTCCACCCCGCCAACAGCATGCCGCAGTTTATAAACGGCACCTAAGAGTTACGTAAAAAATGAGGAAATACTTTATGTAATGGAAGTTCTTGTAACCCTCAGGGAAACAAAAAACTTACACACATAAACGTACATAGTAACTCATTACAAAAATTCATTGTCTAGCTCTATTAACATATAATAGTTAAACATACCTCTTAGGTCTCAAAATATACTGTTTGGTGGGAATAGTTCGCCCATCCTGTTCCTTAGGTAAATTGTTTAAAGTTAATTCCACCATTCCAAGAAAATCGTCTCTGGTTAATCTATTTTCATCAAATACCTGAAGTACCAACTTATGTTCCACAGGTTTTACCTGAAACATGTCCAAATGTTGGAGTATGTATTAACCGTTAAATGATATAGTTTGTAAACAATTGCCCCGTGATCAATTGTATTATACGTGAATATCAGAAGCGTCTAGTATCGTATGAATGAGGTAATAAAGTGTAATTTAAGGACTCAGAATTTATTAGTTTAGAAGTTGTGGGCAAAACATTGATTTTTGCAAAATTACTATTCCTCGAAAACTATTATGGATATTTCAATGTATCCAAAATATGACAAAAATCGGTAAAAATCTGCGATTGCATAGTTAACCCTAAATTCTCTGTTGTAATTTAGTACCTATTTATTGTATGGGTCGAACATAGGGTAACTCTCCACAGACAGGGCACTTAGTCCACGGATAAATTTTTCTTTCCATAAACTGTTTTTAAAAAGTGACTATTTTAAAAAGGAAATCATCCAGAATTTTCACTTCTTATTAAAAAATCATCCACTACTTACCGTTTTTATAATTTTGACCATAACTGTTACAAAATCTATACGTATCATAATCATTGTGTATTGTTCATAATATCTCTTCCTGCATTGTTTATAACAATTGTTATAAATATAAACTCTCAATGAAAAGAATTCACTTTTAACCATTTTTTTTTATAATCTATGGCACAAAACAAAACTTTTTACTCTTTTACTATTTTCTCGTACGACGAGCCAATACTTACGTACAGTCTTATAACCAATATATTCTGAATTATTCTACACTCGCGTACAAGCCACAACTTTGAAGGTACTCGCGATAGCCTTTTTTTATAACGTTACTTCTACCGTAAACAGCATAAATAACTTGAATAAGGCTATTAATACCTGCTCCTTATTTTTTATAACAATTGTTATTGTAATATAACATTAACAAAAAAAATTTTCAAAGCAGTTCCGTAAATGGAGCATTTTTATTTATAAGAATTGTTATAAACAATGACGAGTACACAATGCTATTAATGGTAAGTACAGGTTTCGCAACCTTTTTAGTCAAAATTCTAACACCGGTCAGTAGTAGAAGATTTTTTACTAATTGAAAATTCTAGAAGAATTCCTCTTTAAAATTGACCCACAACATGGTTCCATTATGCTCACCTAGCCTAACATCAGGTCTACCAACGCTTGATAATAAAACCCCTCTAGGACTTCCTACGGACTTTACATTATAAAAACTAAACGACTTATTTTCTAACATTCAGCCATCCTTGACAGACATTTGCAATTTAAGTCACTCTTTATTTAGAATATAATCAGCACTTAACACTTCCGATGTTACAATATTCCAACATCACACAGCCACATTCAACTTAAATCAAAAACATAACAAAGGTCCTCAACTTTCTCTATTAGTCTGACGATACATCACCCGCAAAATTTTTGGTCACTGATTCCATTCCTGGATCCCATAGCGAGTAATTAACTTCATTTTGCAAGTTTATAATTTGCTTCGATTCACCTAAATTAGAACATTTTACATTCGATCATTTCGCGTCAAATCCGCTAACTTTTCTTCCAACTAATTTTCTATAAACAGTAAACCTTCACTCAGCACTATTCTTATCTATCTCGTCCAAATTCTCATATTTTATTTCTGACCATATTTTATCAAAATTGACACGCTTTTCCTTATCAACTAAGCTACAAGATACATTCAAATGTTTTTGACCTGTCACCTTTATATGGCATTTAATCTCTGGCGGTTCCAATTTCTGAGCTAATACCTTATTCCAATAAACTTTATTTTTAATGTCAACTGAGAAGTTCCCTTTTTATGGAACGTAGCTTATCGCAAGCTGATTATCAATCAGCAGAGTTTACCGACATTGTAAGAAACATGCGACAAACTCTCTTCTCCAGTCGGCCGTAGGCAGCGAAACGCATTAGTAGCATCAGCGCCGGAGTGAAGGCACTCTCATCAGCTAGTGGGGAATATTCATAAATAGACGTGCACAAGCAGAAATCAACTCAGACCTTTCCTTGCGATCCGTCGCTCGTCTGACCACCTCGTGTGGACGCCATACCCATTTCCGTCGGATCGACGAGGCCCAATCATTTTCTTTGATGATTCTGATGCACGATAATCTCCTAATTCCGAATCTGTGTGGTGCGTCTCTGGCATTTATGGGGTTTGCGAGATATTCGCAATTACGTAAATTTGATTAATTCCCAATTATTAACTATGCATTTAATATTTTTCAAAAATTGCTTATGCATTTCGTTTCAGTAGATCAAAAGCAATAAAAGTTTTCTGAACGTATTTGCGATCAGACGAATATTTATTGCAGAAAATAAACAAAAATGCAAATTGATGGAAAAAATGTCTCTGTCAATATTTCAGAAAATATTGTTTGAACGAGAATGCTTTTTTGCAGATCCGAAAGTGCTAGTGGAAATACACATTTTTGTAATCAGCATTATCCGCGTAAAGTTAATAATTTTCAAGGAAACAGGCGTTTTATTTTAGAAAATTATAATGCGTTACAATAAATAGTCGTTTTTCTCGAAGCAAATTGATTTTCGAATCAAAATTTCTGTCAAAAATTATGCCTGACAGAATAACAAATACAAGTTCATATGATATTGTCTGTAAATTGTTTAAATTTATACAACTAGGCAGCATTGTTTAATTGGCTTACTTCAACTTGCCATAACTTTGTAGAAAAAATGCCGAAATGTCTGAAAATTGGCATACCTATTCTTCGAGATTCTACTAAAATCCTGGCATTGGTTACAAATTGTTAAATGAACAAAGGTTCACCTGTACGCGCCTTGTAAGTAAGGTCTTTAACTCGGTTCCAATATACAGCAGAAAATCGGGGCAAAGCTGAAACAATTTTGTACATTATCAGAAATGCATTCATACAATGTCCTTTCAATTATTTTTATTCGCTTAAGAATTATTAGCTTCTATTTTTTTAGAGTGCCGGGTTTACAGATGACAATGGGTCCTTAAATGATACTATAAACTTGGAAGCGCGCACAAGTCCGGTCAGCTCTGAGTTCACAGGCGTAGAAACTGTGTAAGGGTTCAGGGACCCAAACATTGGATGATTTTTAAGGTCAAACTTCTTTTTCCAGAAAAGTTTTTAAATATTTCATTTCATTTTTCAGAATATTTAATTGACTATCACCTTATACTTTGTTCAAAATTTTGAACTTCTGGGATCATCGACTGATTTTTAAAGTCAAACTTCTATTTCTAGCAAAGGTTAAAAATATTTCATTGAAGACTACAGAAATGAGCTATTTTTAGAACTTTTAATTGGCCGCCACCTTGGACTTTTTTGAGATTTTTTATTTCGGGGATCATCGAGTGCTTTCTAAAGCCACACTTTTTTTATAGCAAAGTTTGAAAATATTCATTTGAAAACTGCAAAAAAGAGCCATTTTGGACTATTTAATTAGCTGTCATCTTGGATATTTTTCAAAATCTCTAATTTTCCTGTCCACTTTACAATTTAAAATAATGAATTAAAGTTTTTTACAATTTCAAACATTCCAAGCTAATAAATATAGAAAATGCAATTTTTGACCCTAATTGTTGGGTCCTCCATTTTGGAAATTTTGAAAATTTCAATGATTTTTTTATTATTATACCATTAAGCCAAATCCCTTTCAAGGTAAGCGTAACTCTTTAGGTTCTAGCCTCGTTGTACTACCGGGAATCGAGGACTTTATATGGAATAAGTACGTAAGGGATGTGTAGGAAAAGCGACAGGTTTTAGGTCAATCTAGTAGTCGCGTGTTATTCATTCAAACGACACACTCATCCCACGACACCGTTCCAACACGAGTCGCTGAACAATCTCTCTAGCAGTCACCCCAGGTGAAGAGCTTCGCAAAGCCATTATACTAATCCACTAAGGAAATCTCTTAACGCGAGCCCATTAGTACCCAAAATCTTTTGTTTCAGACATCACTCTTCTTCTTATAAACAACTGTTCTCCATACATCCCTATCCTTGCATACATGTTTTGCTTCCGTTACATCCATACATCGTTTCATGCACGCTCTTACGTTTCTACGACTTCTAATATCCCTTCGCTTCAGAGTCTCATTAACACATTTCAACCATTCTTTCTTCGGTCTACCCCTGGGTACACTACCACTCACTTTACCTAAATATACTTGATTCATTAAACGTTCTTCACTCATTCTCTTAACATGACCAAACCATCTCAACAAATTTCTTTCCCTCTTGTCAAACAATGTTTCTTCTACATCACATTCTTTGAGAACCCACTCGTTACTGACTTTGTCCATCAGCGTTTTTACCCTGTTTTACCTCTTCTTTCAAGGCAATGTTGCATACTGTTTCCTCACCCCTTCTTTCAAACACGATAATTTTTGTTTTATTTGCGTTAGTCTTAAGGCCCATACTCTTCATGTTGGTATCCAGTCTGCTCATCATTCTTTCCAATTCGTCGACTGATTCTGCCGTAAGAATCTTATCATCTGCAAACGCCAGTCCAGGTACTTTCACTGTTCCGAGATCAACACCTTCCTCGTCTAAGAGAGCTATTCCTAGACATTTGTCCATGTATATATTGAACATCCAGGAGGACACAATGCAGCCTTGCCTACCGCCCTGCTTAATATCAAAGCAAACGATCGCTTGTCCATTCACTCTTACACTCGCTTTACTACCAGTATATATTGCTTTTATTGCTCTTAGAAGCCAACCATTCATTGGGACGATGATCGCCTTTCTTCAATCATTTGGAACTTCACCATGCACAGCACACATATTCATAAATTCGGTCAGCCACACAAACAAACATCCGCCACCGCTCTTACGCATTTCACAGGTGATACCATCCACACCAGCCGCCTGACCATTCTTAAGTTTTCTAATCACGGGTATAATGTCGTCGATATTGATTCTTCTTCCGCTACCTACAACGGGATTGTCTAACATATGCTTTTCAATGTGAAGGTTGTTTGTTGAAGGTTGTTACGCTTCATAGCTTGACCTCCATACAATTTCTCAAAGAAATCTCTCATACAGTCTTTCACT
The DNA here is from genome assembly GCA_032362435.1 of Melikaiella ostensackeni. Lineage (NCBI taxonomy): Eukaryota > Metazoa > Arthropoda > Insecta > Hymenoptera > Cynipidae > Melikaiella > Melikaiella ostensackeni. The sequence goes on from JAUMHM010000083.1 coordinate 55,433,779, forward strand.
TTGTCCGAATCCCATACCATTTCACCATAAGCATTCTCAATTCCGACTACCTCAGTGCTAGTACTTCCTTTCCTAATCTTCTTAACCCATTTCCAAAATAATTTCTCATTTCCTTCCAAGTTATTTTGCATTTTCGTATCTTGTTCTGATTTGATTTGATCCTTGCTTTCTTTGACTAGTATCTTGGTTTTTCTATTTTTATCCCTATAATCATTTTCTAATCTAGTCCTTTCCTCCTCGCTAAGAACTTTACAATTTAACATTCTCGAGGACGCTTCATTTTTCTCGTTGACTTCCCCGTGGATTTCATCATTTCACCAAGCATCTCTAGCCTTTCTTCCTAAAGCCGCAGTACTGCACACATCAGATGCACTCTTGAAGATGCTATCCCGTAGTATTATTCATGCACCCTCTACATTTTTATTGTCTATTTTAGTCTTCCAGTCTTTCTTTCTCTATTCTAACTCGCGTCTGCTTCGGCTTATTATTAATTCTTCTTCCCGTCCACGCTTGACCTAGACTCATTTCTGAAACTAAGAAGTAGCGATCCGTTCTGCACTCAGAGCCTCTCATAATCCTTGTATCCCTTACAAGTCCTCTCAGTCTCTCATCGGCTACAACAAAGTCAATCATACTCTGGCTTCCGCCTCTGTACCAAATATCGCCTGAAACTTCTCCGAGAACATGCCTTTCAACAACAGGAGTGTCAATCTTATCCGAGGCTACATTATTATTTATATTATTCATTGTTAGAAGCATACACCCAACTACAACTTGTGCGAGAAATTTATTCCATAAGTATAAAATCATGTCCAAATTAAGCAGCTAAATCGTCATGAGATGGAGTGTCCATTCATAACGTCAGTTCGACCAAACTTCGGTCACGCAAAGGAAAGTATGAAAACCAAGCCAGAACCAAAAGTGTTATGATAGGTTTGTGTTGTACACTGAGGAGGGCTCCTGTCTCCTGCAGTTTAGTCGCTAGGATGATAGAAAACCATTCAAAGCTCCAAAAATGTGACAAGAAATCTCAACCGTGAAAAAAAACTTAATAAGCTTAGAAGCTTCCCTGAGTTATCATTTATTCATTTCCAAAAGTTTTCACAACTTTCCCAACAGTTTTCATAAATTGTTCCATAAAGTATGAAATCATGTCCAAGTTAAGAAGCTAAATCGTCATAAGGTGGAGTGTCCATTCATAACGTCAGTCCCACCAAACTTCGGTCATGCAATGGAAAGTATGAAACACAAGCCAGAACCAAAGCAGTTATGATCGGTTTGTGTTGTACACTGAGGAGGGCTCCAGTCTTCTGCAGTTTGGTCGCTAGGATGGAAGAAGACCATTCAAAGCTCCAAAAATGTGCCAAAAAATCTCAACCATCAATAAAAACTTAATAAGCTTAGAAGCTTCTCTAAATTATCATTTTTTTCATTTCCAAGAGTTTCCACAACTTTCTCAACAGTTTCCATAAATTGCCGAAAGTTTCCGTAAATTTCCATAAATTTTAGCAAGTTTCCATAAATATCCATAATTTTTTGAAAGTTTCCGTAAATTTCTATGAATTTTCGCAAGTTTCTCATACCTTGTTAAAATTTTCAATAATAATCAATTGTTGAAATGATTTGTAAATGTTTGAAAACAAAGATTAGTCTTCCTGACAATGACTATTTATCCGATAAACGTAAAAAATGTTCCTTTCAATGAGTTAGTAGGGAAACAAAATTATTTAAACTAATGGAAATTGTTTACACAATTGAAAGTTAGTTCAAAAGTGTATAAAAACATTTCATTTGTCAACTAAAAAGAATTTATGGCAAAGAAGGGAAAAAACAGAGCTCATATGTGTCAATTTTGCGCCAAACTGTCAATTTCAGTTTTTTGGGGCAATTTTGGGGCTGCGTAAAAGGGGGTGGGGGGCGTCAAAATTTAAAGTAAAAAGGCGGAAATTATTCACTGAAGACTCCCAACAAATTCTCATAATCTGCTGCAAGCTAAGTTCAAACCCAGAAACATGAATCTCATTTTTCCAAAAACAAAAATATTTGAAATTCAAGTCACTCTTTATTCAAAATACAATCAGCAATTAACTCAAGACTTCCGAAGTTACAATATTTCAACATATCACACAGTTACATTCAATTTGAATCAAAAACACAACAAACGTCCTCAACTTTCTCTATTAGTCTGACGATACATTCCCTCCGAGAGAATCTACGAATAACGCTCTTTCTTAGACGCACTTAGGGTCACGTTAGATAGAAAGGACGTACAGTCCACTGGAATCTTATTCTAATAAGAAAAGATTCAGCTCTGAATTAGCTTTGTAAATAGGCTTGCAATTTTATGCAAGAAAACAGGTTTCGTATCTCGCACAAAGTCTTGCGTTTCGGCTCACGAACATTATTGATTGTCTTTCCACACGAGTTTCGTCAGTTGAATCACCCTAGTACCCACTAGGGTGGTCCTTATTATACTTTTTTGGAAATCGTTTGCTCCTAGTCGGGACTCTGGTGGGAGTGCCCAGAAATAAAATGTCCTCCACATTTTATCCAAATCGGTTAATATTTCTCATCGTCCCAGGAGCTTGAAGTTTCCCAGAAGATCACCATTGGGTAAATTGGGCAAAACCGTTTCATCTACGTAACTTTTTCAGTTTTCGTTCAAATCAATCATCCACACAGGACAATAATCTCTATGAAATGCTTAAAACATCCTCATTTTAAAAAACTTGAAATTTTCAAAATTTGCAAAACGGTCGCAATATTTTGAAAAAGTCAGATGGCAGCCAGAAAACTTTGCAAAAGTTTATCAGTATCGAAATTTTGTAACGAAATTTTTTTTAATTTCGCAAGAAAAGTAAGTTTCTCAGTTTCGTTGAAAGGTGTATTACTCTACACATAATTTCGAAAAAGCAAAAAAATTCATTAATTTTTGTAATTCTGGGATCGTTGGATGATTTCTAAGGTCAAACTTGTTTTTAGAGCAAAGTTTAAAACATTTCATTCCATTTGGCGGAATATTTAATTGACCACCATCTTCTATTTCCTTAAAAATGCTGGACTTCTGAGATGATCGAATGATTTTCAGAGTCAAACTTCTATTTCTAACAAAGGTTAAAAATATTTCATTGAAGACTGCATAAATGAGCTATTTTTAGAACTTTTAATTGGCCGCCACCTTGGATTTAAAAAAAATTTTTTACTTCGGAGATCATCGAGTGCTTTCTAAAGTCACACTTTTTTATAGCAAAGTTTAAAAGTATTTATTTGAAAACTGCAAAAAAGAGCCATTTTGGACTATTAAATTAGTTGCCATCCTGGACATTTTCAAAATTTCTCATTTTCCTGTCCACCTTTTACTTTAAAATAATGTATTAGAGTTTTTAAAAATATTTAAACATTCAAAGTTAATAACTACAGAAAATGGAATTTGTGATCCTAGTTGTTGAGTCTACCATTTAGAAAATTTCAAAATTTCAAGTCTTTTAAGATTAGTTAGTTACCAAAATGAAACTAGAACTGAAAACCACTGTTAAAGCAATGTCTAGAAGGGAATGTGAGTTGGCAAAAATGACAGCTTTAAAATTGACTGAAGAGGTTAAAATTTTTTTGAAGCTCCTTCTCATCTGGTCTCCGAATGATCCCGGTTTCAAAAGTGAGTGACTTTGTAGCAAAACGAGATTATGGCAGACTGAGACTATGGAACAATGAATACCTACCAAAGCAGTTAATTTATCGTTGTGGCTAGACTGCTAGTGCCGACATGGAGGCTCCTTACCGGCTGTTTCTTTCCACGTGGGTGAAGTTACGAAAAGCGTGTATGAATGGATTTTTATGCACTAATTACGAATATGGGCATGCAAATACTTTTATACCCAATTTTATGCAAATATTTTTTTATATCTGTCTCCCTTTAACTGTTATTTCCGCCTTTCCCTTTTCTCGTTGCCTCCTGCTCTCTCTCTCTCTCATAGGCATTCAGCCTGAAATCAGGGGAATCAGAGGAGTCTGACATACCATCCCTCTTCCAGGACCTCCCCACTCCCACAGGTCGGTTTTAATGGTTTTAATACACCTCCTCGGGAGAATAGTGCGTTCAGCGACACCCAAACACCCGCCCCCTGTCCAGTAGTCAACACGTTTTTATATCTCTTCTCGGGGGCAGTAAGTTCGGCGACACCAACCGTCAGTCACATTCTCCCCCTTTTCCTGGAATTTCACAGTTTATTATATCTTCTCTCGTATTCTCTCGTACATAATGAGTTCGACGACATTCACCGCCAGTCATTCTTTCTCTCCTGTCCAGGAGTCTCCCCGTTTTATATACTGCTTCTCGGAGGAAGAGTGACTTCGGCGACACCCACCCTTCAGTCACTAAAGAAAGCGAGTTTGCGTCCACTTGACAGGGCCGACAGACGAATCAATTTCTATAATTTCAATACTGGAAAAAGGATACGGGTTGAATAGGAACACGCACCTGCCTCATTTTCAATATGCCTCTTTTTAGCCACCCCGAAAATAGTGAAATTTGTTAGTTTTCAATGCAGTACCTTCTCGGTATCTACCCGCCTGACAGGGATGTGGGAGAGTACAATTCCAAGAATCGGGCACTTAAAAAGTGCCTCTACTCTACTCCACGTTGGAACTCGCACGTTAACACATACGCAGACTAGCGCGGAGACACGCAGACTAGCGCGGAGACTCGCAGTCGCATAAGTGGGAGACACGATTATGTGTGTGTATTAAAATATGTGTAGAGGAGAGCGGAAACATTCGGAACGAATAGGTAGAAAAAGGGAATATTAGGCGCGGGAGCTCGATCGAGAAAGATAATAATCTTGACCAAAAAAACTAAGTTCAGAGAGGAAATAAAAACAAGTCTATTGGACGGAACCTGGCGTTGGTTCTCTGTTGCACATGTTAAATATTTTCTTAGAAACAAACGCTCAATGGACATGGAAGCCTGAAATCGAGTGAGGGCATTAGGGTGGTCCAAAATCATACCTGCTGAAATTTTCAATAATAATTAATTATTTAAACAATTAGTAAATGTTTGAAACGAAGATTAGTCTTCCTGAAAATGACTATTTATCCGATAAACGTAAAAACAGTTCCCTTCAATGAGGAAGTAGGAAAACAAATTTAAAGAAATAAAAATTGTTCAAACAATTTCAAATTAGTTAAAAATATCTAGAAACATTTAATTTGTCAACTAAAAAGAATTTATGACAAAAAAGGGAAAAACAGAGCTCATATGTGTCAATTTTGCGCCAAACTTTCAATTTTAGTTTTTTGGGGCAACTTCGGGGCTCGATTAGGGAGTGTGGGGGGGCTTCAAAATTTGAAGTAATTGAGCGGAAATTATTCGCTAAAGACTCCCGAAAAAATTCTGATAATCTCCTGCAAGCTAAGTTTGAGGGCTTACATTCAGCCAGAAAAGTAAAAACGTAGGTACATTTTGAGATTATTTTTCCAAATAACCGTTTACTTTATTCCATCACGGTTTTTCTTATCCGAAAGAGGATACACCACGACGTACTTTTATGAATTTCATATTTTTAAAAAAATCAAAAATAAATATATTCAATCGGCGACAGTGTGAACCATGTTTTTTCTTCATGTTTCGCGGTGCCCATGATTCAAAGATGTCAGTTCATCGAAAAAGAAATATCATGATTGATTATTATTGATAGATGTATGAATAAACCTTTGACGAATGTGAATTGGAAAAAACCAAAATTAACAAAATGGCGACCATTGTGAATTGAGTGTCAATTTTCACCCCTGTTTTCACTGTTTTTCACCAAAGTTTAATTGGGAACAATTTTTTTTTTTTGTTAAAAGAAGTGTCTCGTCAAGGAGTAGAAAACATATAGAAAAATGTTATGTCTAAATTTTATCAAAATCCATCTAGCCGTTCTCGAAATATCGTGGGCACCGATTTTCAAAACCACGTTTAGAGAAAAACGCGTTCAAAGTTAAAAAGCGATTTCGTGATGATGGTCAGTACGTGCGCTCGTTGGCAGGAGAAACCGGGAAAGCCCATGTTTCTCATAATCATTACAGAGCTACGCTATTTTCTGAAAAGAAAATTACGGACAATCGCAAAGGACATACAACAGAAACATTATGTGCTTCCTACTTGTCGAACTCTCAGCAGGTCGCTCGACGCACGGTCCCTTCACCGCGATCAGTTCGTCCCGCTTTGGTCAATTACCAGTAACTTCGTCAATTTTGCGAATTTCGGGATAAAAGTTTCCACACTATATTTGGGAAACTATAAACTTTTAGAAAATACAATTTAAAGAAATTCAATTTTCTGAAAGCCCTGTCTGCATGTAAGCACAAAAGCCCAGAAACGTGAATTACATTTCCAAGAACAAAAATTTTCCTATGGTCTCTCTCTCTCTCTCTCTCTCTCTCTCTCTCTCTCTCTCTCTCTCTCTCTTATCCTCTTTATCGAACAATAATCTACTCCTGTCACTTCTATAGCCTTCCGTCCTGTTCACGAAGTCAAATGCTTCTTTAAAGTTCACAAACAGTGCAACTAGTTTCCCTTTCTTCCGCCCCAAGTTCCCATTGACTAAAAAGTTTAGCACGTATACGTTATCTGTGGTCCCCATCCCTTTCCTAAAACCCGCTTGGTTGTGTGGTATACTTCCCTTTTCGTTTACCTGTCTTTCCAACTTCTTCCTAAGCACTTTCGCGGAAATTTCATAGCTCACTGACATGAGTGTGATACCTCTATATTCCTCTACCCTCTTTCCCTCTCCTTTCTTAATCAACGGCACTACCAGCCCTGTCTTCCATTCCTCCGGCCACCCTTCGCATCTCCACACCGTTTCCACTGTCTTCGTCCCCCGGCCCGTCGTGCTTCCTTCACCCTTCAACCTATTCTCCTCGCCCCTTAACAGTCACTTGAAATACTCCGTCCACTCGTCCATCCCAGTTCCTCATTTATCCCCTCCTTTCCACCTCTTTCCCTATATATCACTTCCCATTCCCTCCCTTCCTTTACCGCTATCTCGACCTCCTCCATGGATCTTTTCTTCTCCATCTGTCTTCTTTTACTCAACATTTTCTTGTGATGTCTTTTTCTCCTATGAAGTTCTCTTTTCCTCCATTTTCTTACACCTTCTTTCATCCTGTATTTAGTTTCCCTGCAATCGTCGTCCCACCAACCTCTCCTACCCCCCTTCCATCTCCTTTCGGTCTCACCTCCTACCTTATCTTAGCAATCACTCTTTTGAGTTTTTCTA
>JAUMHM010000083.1:55441137-55454441 GCA_032362435.1 Melikaiella ostensackeni
CAGAGACACCGTTTGAGACACATCACCCGTGCCATTCAGCTTTCGGCACGGTTGTTCACGCCTTAGCTTGGGGGTTTCTCCTGCGGGACCATCCCTGGACAATTGTCTGCGAGTTTTTTTTACGTTACTGACTTTTGGTATGATAAGAAAGATTTGGAAAACCAAAATCTAACCAATTTTCGACCGTCAATGTAAATAAATTAAGAACGCAAGGAAATCATGTTTTAATTCGTTAAATTTCATTTTATTGCATTGATCGTAAGCATCCAGTAAAATAATTCAGGTTATTTGAATGTTGACTAAATTTTTGAATATTTTTTACTGTGCTCTCAATTTCTAATGTTAGACATTTTGTCTGAAAATTGAATTTAGATTTTTGAAATTTAGGAATCAAATTATAATATGAATTGTGTACATTAAATTTGTTCAAGTGTTTTTGAAGGCGAGCTGGAATTAAGGCATCATTTCCACATTCAATTAAGAAATGACGCTGTTCTTTAAGAATAACCAATCTTTTATTAGTGTACATCTAACTTCCAATTTGATGTCTCGTGGCCACACCATATTTCTCAAGAATGTAGGATAAATAACCTATGGTAATCAGAACGTTACTCACTTTTAGTATGATAAAAAAGATTTGGAAAACCAAAATCTAACGAATCTTCGACCATCAATGTATATAAATTAAAACATGAGGAAATCACGTTTTAATTCGTTAAATTTTATTTTATTTCATTGATCGTAATTTTTTTTTTAATGGAGGACAAAAATAAATATCACTTTTTTCGAATTTCGACGATTTTTTTGTTTTATTTAATGAATAAAAGAAAGCTGAAGCTTTTGCTCGAAGAACCTTACGTTCAAAAATGTGGACATTAATTATTTATTTATAAGAATAAATATTAAGTACTCTGGTGGACGAGCGCCGGCATCAAGGGGTACGCAAGAGTACTTAAATCTTATTTTCATAAACGAATAATTATTATCCCAATTTTTCACCTCAAGGTTCTAAAAAAACCTGAGCTTTCTTTTAAGCTTAAAATGAAAATCAAAAAAATGGTCGAAATTCAAAAAAAGTGAAATTTTTGTTTACAATTTCATTTTCGAAGGTCAAATATTTATTTTTTCAAAAAAGCTTATGATCAATGAAAAGGGCTATGAAAATGCTATTAAAGCTAAACAGATTTTTTATTGATATTCAAAGAGATTTCAAACATCGAAACAGATGTTATCCTAAAGAAAAAACTACTTGACGCTTATTTACATTAATAAACCATTCGGCTGTCCATAGTAGAAACATAATAAGCGACATTGGCCATAGAGAATATTTACCCCTGCACGTATGTAGAAAAATAGTTCCTATGACAAATGTCACTTAAAAGGACAAGATTTTTCATTGGACAGCAGAATCGTCGGGCCACTCTTTAACCTTAAGGATCTTGAAAGGAAAAAAGCACAGCTTTCTTTTAAGCCTAAAAAAAAAACAAAAAAAAAGGTTGAAATTTAAAAATGTGAAATTTACTTCTGACCATCATTTTTGAGGATCAAATATTTATTTTTTAAAAAAATGCTTATGATCAATGAAAAGGGCGTGAAAAATCCTATAGAAACTGTACAAGATAAAATTTTGTTTGACTACTATTAAAAGAGTTACAAATCGCTGAAGTGGATGATACCCGCAAAAAATCCAAAAACGTTACACCCCCCCCCCCCCCTCCACTGGCTGAATATTTGTCTTAATGGCAAAATTCTTCCCCCATAAATTGCCGTCCGTTAGGATTACACTTTACCGAAGTTTGAGTCCGATCAGAAAACTTTGTTTTTTTAGGTGGAGTCACGTCAGATATAATGTCCCATATTATTAATTACGCACACTTTTCAAAGTGGGAAAGTGGTTATAACGCACATAAAATAAAGAGTCTGTTGCAAAATATAACTCGTTCGAGTGCGTTATTTAAACTAAAAAATTGTTTAGAGCTTAGTTTAGAATAAATGGCTTTATTTTCAATTCCATAAATTATCACGTAAATACACTAAACCGTCTATATTTTTGGGAGAAAAACACGTTCTCCTTTTGTTTCGGATAAAACCTGTCGTACTAAATGATCGTTTACTCGACGTGTCAGAGGCAGGAACACAAAGCCATTCTCTGGATAATTTTGCCAACTTCGGGTAAATTACTACTGACTTTTCTACCCATACAAGATGTCAGAGTCTTTAGAAGTAGCATTGGATTCTAAGTATCTGAATACTTCGTCTTGGCAGCCTGCTGAAAATGTAATAAACAAACAATTCATTTGTTTCAAATTGGAATTAATTTTCAAAAATATAAATTAAAAAAGAATTTTATTCAATTTGACAACTATATATAATAATAACTATGTTACTTCAATCGAAAACAAATTGTATTACCATTATTTTTCATGATACTCCATCCTTCAAAATCTCCTTCTGCTTCTTAGCATCGCGTTTAGAATTCTTAGTATTAGTTATTTGTAACTGCAGAATTATCATCTATTTCATTGACGTTCATTCGTTCCGCCTTGTTTCGTAGTTTAGTCGTGAAATCCTCTCTTTCGCTTTTCGGAAGCATTCGCATCTGACAAAAAGATGGCCATAAACATGCAGGTAGTTTGTCTTCAAATTTTAATTGAAATTTAGAAATTGAGAACCCTTCTGCTCTTCTTTTAATTTCATTGATCATTGTTAAAGGATCACCTCGCGTTTTGCAACTAGCCTTAAACCTCATGTACAATAGTGTTACTAAGTGAAGAGTCGATCTTTTATCACATTTAAAGTCATCTGTTGCGTCTTTATATGATTCCAAAAAGTCAATGATCTCCTTTGCACGACTTCGATCAATACTAAGGAGACGTTTCTCTTCTCCAAACTTTAGCAAAAGATTGAAAATATCGTCATGTTGATCAAACACAAATTTTAACATTGTACGTCTGATGTTCCAGCGTATTTCTTCTTCCTCTTCGACTGTATTTGGTAGCTGCGAGCAAAACCCGGTGTGTTTGAAGTACGTAACTAGACTTTTGTTCCCGTGAAAACATCAAGCACAATAATCATGTTCACTATGAGGAATTTCTCATCAAATGTGTTTCTAAGCATGGTATTTGCACGAGAAATGTTTTAAATCTCGTAAGGCTTTAAGAACGTTAGGTCCTTGATCAGACACAAACTTGATATTTCTAGTTAATTCTGATGGTATTCCAGGATCCGTTACAACACTTTAAAATCTCTTAAAATCTAAAAACTTTCTACATTCAATAAACATTCATCTACATAATGGATCTGCCATTTTGAAATTTGCACCTCGGATTCGAAATCATCAACGCAAAAACCCCCGTAAAGTAATTTTCAGAAACATTGGTTTTGTCTTACAATTTTGGTCCGCCATATTGCATCCGACATTTTAAATATTGAAATTTTTACTATGGATTCAAATTCAGCGGCCCCGAAAACTCCTGGGTAGTAATTTTCGGTCATATCTGTTTTCTTTTACAATTTTGGTTTGCCATCTTGGATCCGCCATTTTCAATTTTTACTTTGCATTTGAAATCATCGACCCAACAAAAAAACCCGTATAGTAATTTTCAGCCACATCGGTTTTATTTTTCAATTTTTGTCCGCCCTATTGGATTCGCCATTTTGAATTTTCACTTTGGATTCTAATTCAGCGACCCCAAAAACTCTTGAATACCACGAATGGTGAAATTTACTTCGGTGGAAATAATTCATGCCATGAAGGGTTAAAACAGAAAATTCATATCGGAGCACACATAATGATTAATAATACAAATCTTTATTCAGTGGTTATTCATCTATAAACTCTAAAAATATTTATTCCTCTAGGTGATTCCTATCAAAAGATTTACGATTCTGTCACGGACTTTGTCACTTTAATCCACTGTGCGGCGGCGACAGAAAAATCCTTTAGACTTTTTTGCATATTTCGCGTCGTTTGGCTAAAAATTAGAGTTTTCGATTTCTTTATACCATTTTCAGTGGATAAAGCCAGAACCGCTGATTAAGGAAGAATGCTGAACGAACACTGAAAAAAAAACGATTACTTATACCAAGTAAATTTTACTTGGCTGAAGCAAATGAAAGTCCTGAATACGTGCAAAGAAGTATTCATTTGAGGAAAATAAATATATGCACTTTGAATGAAAGAAATTTTTATTGAAGACAAAAATATATGTTTCAGTACAAATAAATGACTCATTGTTCAAAATGAATGTGCTATGAATTGAAATAAATATTTCTTTGAACTAAGGAAATGCGAATTGGTAGAAAGAAATGTATTTTAAAGTTAAGAAAATGTTTCATAGGTTCAAAAAACTATTCACCCACATCAAATTTTTTAATATTTAAAGCGATAAAAATATCCCTCTGATTCAAATACATATTTCTTTGGCCTAAAACATGCGCGAGTGTAAGAAATTAGTTCGTACTTCAATTGTAGTACATATTTTCCTACATGAACAACTAGATTCCTTCAGATTAAATTATAATTAAGATTGTTATTATTATACATATTTAATTTGAACAATTCACATAATTTAAAATCTTGTTGAACCTGAAACAGAAAAATTCGATAAAAAATACACCTGCAGCAGGAAACGAGCTTGGGTCCGTCGAGTGTAAAGTCCACAGCGATGACACGACGCTGACACAACATGGGAACTCAAGTCGGAAAGCTGTATTTAACCTTCGACCATAAATGCCAAAGAAATATTTCTTTGAATCAAAAACATGGATATTGAATTTGACAACATATTTGTTTGATTTAAAGAAGTATTCAATTGAAACAAATTACGCCAACATTCATTTTAAAAATATGTATTTACTTCAGTTGAATGAATATGCATTCATTTTAATGAAATATTTATTTAATTGGAAGAAATGTTTGTTTGGAATAGTCTCCTCCGTATTCTACATTGAAAGAAATATTTCTTCCAATCAAATTAATAAATATTTATTTTAACAAGATAATTACTTCGTTTAAGTAAATGTTTATTTGATTTGAATAATTTGATATTACTAATCGAAAGAAATATTTCCTTTAACCAAAGAAATAAATATTTATGTAAACAGAATATTTTATTCACCTAAAGAAATGCTTCGTTGGTATAAATGCATCAACTCTTTGTATCAAATAAATATCTTTTTAACTTAATTGATATTCTCTTGAATTAATGAATTATTTCTTTGATTTAAATGAATCTAAAGACTTGTTTCAAGTATGGACCAATTAACTGATTCAAATGCGACCTGATAAATTCAAAGAATCGAACTCATTAAATCAAATAAATAATTCTTTGAAGGACAAATCAGATTTCAACGAATGTAGATCTTTTGAGTTAAGGAAATCATTTTCTTGAATGTACGAAATATTTATTTTAATCAAGAAAATACAGCCAAGGAATTCATTTCTTTAGATCAGCAAAAAATATATGCCTGGTCCAAATAAAAATTACTCCTATGAAAGAATATTTTCTTGATCCTAAGAAATAGGATTCAAGTAAATGCATTTACTTGGTTCCAAACATTCTTTTTTTTAGTGAGCTCGTTCTTCCAGACGCCATTACCAAAACTTGTTCTTCGTCTTTAGTGGATCTCAAAACGAGGAGATCCGTTGAAAAACTGAGATGTAAAATTTCGAAGGTGTCTAATACCTTCTATCATAAATGATGAAAATGTAAAAAAATATTGTAGTGATTCTTGCTATTTATGAAAACAATTATATATCGTTTTATTTACATCTAAAGGAATTTGCAATTCCCGACCCGCCCTAACATACGTTTCGCAATGTTAAATTCGTAGTTCTATAGTGCAAATAAATTTTCAGCGCAGGAGAAGTCTTTACCAGCAGGGATTTAGCAGTAGCATTAAAAAATGAACATAACTTCGCGACTATCAACCCCGGTCACAAGTTTCAGCTTCGTCATTCCGTTTTAGCCATGTATTCCACATCAGTAAAATAATAAAAAGTGTACTACTTACTCTAAATATGAATTCCTCTTCCCACACTGGATTCAAAGTTTTTTTCTTCGTCTTTGTAAGCACAGAGTCCACAGTTTCATCTCCATTTACAGTGTTCAAATCCACACGCACATAAGGATCACTTGCACCAAAGACGTCCTTTTTAGCCAAATGATGACCAGCGATTATCTTCAATTTCAACCTGCTCGTTGGTTCATCTCTCTTAACAAAAAATGTGTGTTAATTAGATAAGGCAAATTACCGAGTTTCATTTTAATTTGTAGAAAGTTACAAGCACGCATAAATTTGTTAGTGAATAAGGCGGACTGAACATACTGAATAATAATTCGACCTCAAAATAGTATATTGTACTACAAGTGCGGAAAGTAAGCAGTTCCACACGAATGTAAAGTTTGCTATACGAGCCAGAGGCAAATCGGAGGGGAGCTGTAGACGAGCCAGAAAGAACCGGGAAATGAGCCGATGGCAAGTGCTTCAAACTCGATAAGAGTTACAACTGCCTACTTTCTGCACTTGTTGTACACGAATATTTTTGAATATAATAAATTACGAGAAATTTTTGAAAATTTAAGGTATCCAAAGCTTTTGGGAAGAAATCCAAAGATTTTCAAAATTTCCAGAAATTTTTGGACATTTGAGGTATCAAAAAAATTCCGAAATTTTCAGAATTTTTTGATAATATACAGTAATTTATCAGTAATTTATGGTAAGTTATTACTTTGAGTTTGCCCAATCACTATTCACTACTGAAAATCAGTTTGTCGAGAGCCAACTTATAATGCCGGAAGAAAGGCTATGATTCCGGCAGCCCTGGAAAACAATTTTGAATCGAAATGCGCAAACACAACAGCTAGAAAAAGTAATCTTCCAAAAATTGCGCAAGCACAGCAGCTAGAACAAGTAATTTTACTCAAGGAAAGCAAGCGCAACAGCTAGGAAAAGTCTTTTTATAACTGCTTTATACCGCGGTTTCACAAGTAGTCAATTGCCGCACGCTGCATATGCCTTGATAAGCGAACAATCAGTACATGCGTTACAAAAAACCTCTATCACGTCAGGTTTTTTAGAATATAAGAATTAACCCCCGCACCCAACGAAAAAAATTGCGAATTCCGAAAATTATAGAACAAGTTATTCCGAAGTCTGGTCGCTCATAGTTTGTAATAAAAACTTGTACTTTCAGTATTTCTGGAATGAGATTAAATAGATTTATGCGTAATTCTGGGTAAAACAAATTTTCATAAATAAATAATGCATTAACAAGTGTTCCGGTGGCTCAGGCGATAGCGCGTCGGGCTTCCGAGCAGGAGGTCTGGGGTTCGCCCCCCACCCCCCTGCCGGTGCCAATGGAAATTTTTCTATGCACTTCTACCGGGGCTTTAGTGGTTCGGAACCCACCTTAAACTGTAGGGCCTCTCAAGAGGGGCTAGTGGCCTCCCAGGGAAGAGGCTCCATGTCGAGGAGTCTAACGTTGGGTCGTCACTAGACGATTTTGAGAGACTCGGAAAAGAGTTAGCGATCTCTTTGCGAGAAGGTTCAATCGTTCAGTGGTCGCTGGTCGATTTCAAGCAATGAACACACACTCACTCACACACTCACTCACACACACGCGCGCGCACGCACGCACATACACTGACATTACACACCGGGACAGTAAGCCGAATGTTAGCATCTAACTGACGACCTCAGAAAGGATCGCTCCGTCCAACCCAGTCTGGCTAGGGAAGCTGCCGGATGACAGTGGCTGAGGCTCACTTTGCTTTGCAAAGAGGTCCGCATCTTTCACTGCGCTATGTAGTACGCCCACTGACCTCTATAAACACTGGATCGGAAATGTAGTAGCCCTCACTCCCAGACTCTTCGAGGATTTGAAGGTCCGCCATGTTTTATCCACAATTGTCGCGCACGCGTAGTGCACCTGATTTTGACGCACTACACTTTGAAATTTTTCATACAGCAAAGACCGTTATATCTTTATTTGCGTATTTTATTCAATTATGAGACATTTTTATCATCTAGTGATGATCAAAATACATACAGGCAGGGAAATATGATTGAAATTACGAGGAGGTGTCATCTGAAATTTGATGAATGAAGGAAAACCTGATTGATTGAATGTTTTTTACCTGAAAAACGTATTACGACTGCTGAAAGTACGTTTTCGTTTGCAACAAACACAGTAATTGCAAGGATCATCGATTATTGTAGACACTCTATTACTTTTCAGTACTGTTTTAAATGATGATCGCTCGAAACAGTCTTCTGAGAAATGAACTGAACAAAGTAGACTGCTTTTCGTCGGTACAAAATCTTTGATGCCCATGTTCGTTAACCAGGACTCCAATTGAAGAGCATTTTTGAGGGGAAAGCTAATAACAAGAATCATTTTAAGGTAGTCGGACTATTTTGAATACCATACTCTTCTTCATTTCTATTATCATTTTTTATCATTTGTTGTGTTATTTGATTTTCATGGACCTGGATTAGGATTCGTTAGGTTTCTTTTGAATTGAAAGGGTTCGCTGGATAGAGGCATATAAAGTCTGAATTTCTTTTAGCAAAATGAAAGAAAAATTGAATGCAAGAAAGTAATCTACTCGTATATCGCTAATCGTGAGTATACGGTTACTGAAAAAAACTTACCAATGAAACGATCGCCAGGAGTTTTTTCCTGCCTCGACTCCACAAAAAGCACACTTGCGCATTTTGCATCGCACTATAAAAATCACTTAAAAGAAGAGCACTATTTTATTTTTTTAGTTTTTGCCGTGACAGCCCAAGCAGCTGTTACGTTCTAGCACATGTCACATGTACGCCACTAATACACGAATAATGAACAATACTGCGCACGCGCGAAACTCTACCCTGAAAGGCGGCCGACGATGAAATTTTTACCCCCACTCTCGTGCTATTGCCGATCCAGTGTTTACAGAGATCAGTGAGTACGCCTGACACCCGAGAGGTATATTTCCAGAACGTTGGAAAAACAAATATACCGAGATCTAACTCGGTGACGTTGACCGGATTTTAAATACTGCCTTGAGAATAAACACACTTGTGACACAATGGGCTTTCTATCCTGAGCGCCAGGGGGTGCCTTCTCTCACTCTCCGCCCACATTAAAAAAAAATAAAATCAAAATCAATGCATGAATAGATTTATGGATGTAATGCAAAAAAAAACGTAAATACCATAGGCGTAACAAAATATTTAACCAGAAACCTGATCGTTGTATTGAAAAAAACGGTAATACCATTGGTGTAGTACAGAAAAAATGTAAGTAGACTCATTTTGTATTGTACTTATACAGGGTGTCCCAGTATTCAAAAAACATTTTCGCATTTTTGAATTCTAAACAAAAAATGGCGTCGAAAATGTTCATAAAATTTTTTTGCTCAAGTTAATAATTACCGAGTAATTGACAGTTAAAGATAAGCCAATTAGAAGCACGCGTCAGACGGTCGACAGTCCATGTGCCATCGACAAGAGTGTGTGCATAAACAAGTTCAGTTCGTAAAATTTTTCCTCCGTTCGCTTTTCCAGTAGGTTGTGACTCTCTGGTGCAGCTTTACACTCCAACGAGATACAAAAATTAAAATATATCTTTTTCACACAATCAAAAAATTAGTGAACATTCTCATGAATTTAATAGAGTTCTCTTGAATCTTTTAGAATTCCCTTGAATTCAGTGGAATTCTCTTGAATTCAGCAGAATTTCCTTAAAATCAACAAAATTCTCTTCAATTCTTTAGAATTCTCTTAATTTCAGAAGAATTCTTTTAAATTCTATGGAATTCTCTTGAATTTGGTATCATTCACTTGAATTCAGTAGAATTCTCTTCAATTATGTAAAATTCTCTTCAATTCAGTGGAATTCTCCTAGGTTTGGCAGAATTCTCTTAAATGCACTCGAATTATCTCGAATTCGCTTGAATTCAGCAGAATATTCTTGAAATCAGCCAAATTCTCTTGAATTCAGTAGAATTCTCTAGAGTTCGGTAGGATTCTCTTGAATTAAGCATAATTCTCTGAAATTCTGTATAAATATCTCGTAAATACAGTAGAATTCTCTTAAGTTATGTTGAATTATCTTGAATTATGTAAAATTCTCTTCAAATCAGTAGAATTCTCTTAGTTTTGGCAGAATTCACTTGGATTCAGCAGAATATTCTCGAAATCAGCTAAATTCTCTTGAACTCAGTAGCATTCTCTAGAGTTCGGCGGAATTCTCTTGAATTTAGAAAAATTTTCTTGAAATCAGCAAAATTCTCTTAATTCAGTAGAATTCCCTTTACTTATGTAGAATTCTCTTGAATCCAGTAGCATTCTTTTAGGTTCGGCAGAATTCTCTGCAGCTCAGTAAAACTCTCTTACAAAATGGTGAAATCTGTAGAATTGTCTTAAATACAATAGAATAATCTTTAGTTCAGCAGAATTCTATTGAAATCTGTAGAATTATCTTTAAATTCTGTAATATTCGCTTGAATTGAGTACAACTTTCTTGAGTTCTGTAGAATTATCTGCAGTTTTGTAAAAGACTTTTGAATTCTGTAGAATTATCTTGAAAATTGTAGAAGTCTCTTGAATTCTGTAGAATTCTCCTGAATTCTGAAAAATTCTCTTGAATTCAGCAGAATTTCCTTAAAATCAGCAAAATTCTTTTTAATTCATTAGAATTCTCTTCAATTATGTAACATTATCTTCAATTAAGTGGAATTCTCCTAGATTTGGTAGAATTCTCTTAAATTCAGTCGAATTATCCTGAATTCGCTTGAATTCAGCAGAATATTTTTGAAATCAGCCAAATTCTCTTGAATTCAGCACAATTCTCTAGAGTTCGGTAGAATTCTCTTGAATCAAGCATAATTCTCTGAAATTCTGTATAAATATCTCGTAAATACAGTAGAATTCTCTTTAATTATGTAGAATTATCTTGAATTAAGCAGAATTCTCTTTAATCATGTAGAATCCTCTTGAATTATGTAAAATTCTATTCAATTTAGTAGAATTCTTTTAGGTTTGGCAGAATGATCTTGAATTCAGCAAAATTTCCTCGAAATCAGCAAAATTCTCTTAAATTCTGTAGAATTCTCTTTACTTATGTAGAATTCTCTTGAATTCAGTAGAAGTGTCTTGAATTCAGTAGAATTCTCTTAAGTTCGACAAAAGTGCTTGGATTCAGTAAAAGTTTTCTGAATTCTAAGTAATTCTCTTGAATTCAGCAGAATTTTTTAAAGTCTGCAAAATTCTTTTGAATTATGCAGAACTCTCTTGAATTATGCAGAATTCTCTTGAATTATGTAGAATTCTTTTGAATTATGCAGAATTCTCTTGAATTCAGTATATTTTTCTTGAATTCATCCGAATTTTCTTGAAATCAGCAAAATTTTCTTGAATTTAGCTGAATTCGCTTGAATTGAGTAGAACTCTCTTAATTCCTGTAGAATTGTCTTCAAATCCGTAAAAGTCTATCTGTGAAATTATCTTGAATTCTATAGAAGTCTCTTGGATTCTGTAAAATTTCTTTGAACACTTTTGAACATATTACAAATTTTTAAAAACTTTTGAATTCATTAGCATAAGCTCTGCCTAGATGAAAACCACTTTTTAAAAAATTACCTAGTAATTTTCCGTACATATGTGCACAAATGAGGCCAACACACACCTGATGAAAATTTTTTGACGACGCCCTTGCCAATAGAATTAATTTTACTTCATTCAGTTTTTAATAATTAACGATGACGTTTTTCATTATGTTAACTAAATAAAAAAACCTACTTACAAGGCAATAAAATAACTTATGTAAGGGCGTCATCAGAGGGATTTCACTGGCACGAACAATCATTTAGATAAGACTCTGGCGGGTCGCATTTTTAAATAAATCAAAGCTTATCAAAGAATCCTGCTAAACTCAAGCGATTTCTACTAAAATTCAGATAATTTTGCTGAGTTCAAGAAAATTCTGATAAATTTAAGAAAATTGTACTGAATTCAATAGAATTCTGCATGATTGAAGAGAATTTTTCTGATTTCAAGAGAATTCTACTATTTAAGAGATTTCTACTATTCGAGAGAATTCTGCTAATCTCAAGATAACTCTGCCGAACGTGAGAGAATTCTAATAAATTGAAGAGAATTCTGACGAAATTAAAAGAATTCTGCTAAATTCAAGAGAACTTCGCTGATTCCAAAAAAATTCTGCTGAATTCGAACGAATCCTTTAGAATTTAAGAGAATTCTGCAGAATTCAAGAGACTTCTACTGATTTCAATAGAATTCTGCCGAACTTAGGGGAATTGTACTGAATTGAAGAGACTTCTACAGAATTCAAGATAATTCTACAGAACTCAAGAGAGTTTTACTTAATTCAAGAGAGTTTTACTCAATTCAAGAGAATTCTACAGAATTCAAAGATAATTCTACAGATTTCAAGAGAATTCTGCCGAATTCACAATAATTCTACTGCATTTAAGAAAATTTTACAGATTTTACGAGAACTCTGACGAACTCAATAAAGATCTGCTGAATTCCACAGTTTTGCTGAATTCTGCTGAATCGAAGAAAATGTTACATAATTTAAGAGAATTCTACTGAATTTAAGAGAATTACAGAGAAGTTAAGAGAATTTTACATAATTCAAGAGAATTCTACTGAATTCAAGAGAATGGTACAAAATTCAAGAGAATGATACAAAATTCAAGAGAATTTCACTGAATTCAAAAGAATTCTGCTGAAATTAAGAGAATTCTACAAAATTAAAGAGAATTTTGCTGATTTTAAGAAGATTCTGCTGAATTCAAGAGAATTCTGCTGAATTTAAGAGAATTCTTCAGAATTCAGGAGAATTCTACTGAATTTACAAGATATTCATACGACATTCTAGAGAATTCTGCCGATTTCAAAAAAATTTTACAGAATTCAAAAGAATTCTTCCGAATTCAAAAAAATTCTAATGAATTCAAGATATTTCTACATGAATGAAGATAATTCTATTAAATTCGAGAGAATTTTGCTGATTTCGAGAGAATTCTGCTGAATCGAAGAGAATATTACATAGTTTAAGAGAACTCTACTGAATTTAAGAGAATTACAGAGAAGTTAAGAGAATGGTACAAAATTCAAGAGAATGATACAAACTTCAAGAGAATTCCACTGAATTCGAAAGAATTCTGCTGAAATTAAGAGAATTCTACAGAATTAAAGAGAATTTTACTGATTTTAAGAAGATTCTGCTGAATTCAAGAGAATTCTGCTGAATTTAAGAGAATTCTTCAGAATTCAGGAGAATT
>JAUMHM010000083.1:55459863-55492652 GCA_032362435.1 Melikaiella ostensackeni
GGGAGCCGAGCCTGGGCTCGGTGCGCAACTTCAGACTGGGCGATTGTGATGTGAATTGGTGATTATCCTACTACCGCTCTCAAATTTCAAGGATTGTACTCTTTGAATACAATCCTACTGTGAATGGCAACATGTTTGTCTTCGAAAAAAAAAGATAAATTTTGAAATCTGAAACAATTGTGTTAAATTTTCATACTCAAAGCTTTTGACTATGAACAATAATATAACATGGAAGTTTAAAAGAAAAATGAATAATCACTGAAAAATCTGAAATTTGTCAGTTGTAACGAACAACAGACTGTATAAAATTCAAACTTAGGTACCCTTCTGATATTTTTTTTACTTATCACATTTAACTCCATTTCATGATTTGAGTCATATTTCAAATTTTAAAATACCCCCCTTACGCTCCTGAGAATAACTGTAATAATGACAGCGGAACGTTAAGTGGGTACTGTTTGAACTTCAAGTACGAATTTTATCGTTCTCTCAGTGTTAACGGCTGTCGTAATGGGCTATAATGTGTTCTCGGATACGCTCGCAAAGCAGATACGCTCCAAATGAGCAGAAGTTGTCAGCTGAAAAATACTTCTTTCCGGAGTCAATCAGCGAATGTAATTTTCAAGAAAATAGCACACAGATAAATAAACAGAAGATAAAAATATTTCCCTATTGTCTTATAAGGAAAAAAGACTCTTTGTTTAGCTAGAAAAAATACCGTTAACCGGGGCTATTTTGGGACACGCTAGTTTTTTTATCTCGAGGAGCGTTATGGTGAAGTGTTTGAATTTGGCGCCTAGCCTAAATATAGTTTGAAATATTGCCTACAGAGTATATAAGACTTTAGTTTTTTCCTTTTTTCTTTTTCATTCAAGATTAATTTAGAAGAATGCAGGGTGAATTTAGAATAATTCAAGTGAACGGAACAAATTCTGAAAAAATTCAAGAAATTCCATTGAATTCAGATGAACAAGAGTGTATAGAATTAGTAAATTTGAAGGAATTTAAGGAAAATGAGAAGAATGCGATAAAATTCATAAAAATCCAAGGTGGATTTGAAATGAATCAAGTGAACTGCAAACAATTCAAAACTATTAAAAAAATTAATTTAATTAAATAAATTTGGAGTGTATTTACAAAAATTCAAGGCAATTCAAAAAAAAACTTTTTTAAGCTCGGAATAAATTAATAAGAATTCTGGATGAAGTCCAAATAATTGAAAAACATCTGAAATATTCCATTGATTCCAGCAAGATTAGAGCGAATTTAGAATTCAAGGGAATTACAGAGAATTCGATCAAATTCATGCGAATTCAAAATTAACATAAAAGAATTCAGAGTTAATTTAGAATAATTCAGGTAAATGGAACAAATTTTCTCAAATGAAAAAGAAATCCATTAAATTCAAATAAATGGGAGCGAATATACTTATTGAAGTTATAGGAATTAAGGGAGAATGAGAAGAATTCGAATAAATTCATAAAAATTGAAGGTGAATTTAAAAAAATTCAAATGAACTGAAAATCATTCAAACCATCAAAAAAAAATTAATTGAATTCATTAAATTTAGAGTGAATTTACGAAAATTGAAGGGAGTTCAAAATTTTTTTTAAAGAATTCAGGATAAATTAATAAGAGTTCAGCATGAATTCCAAATGAATTGAAAAAATCCAGAATATTCCATTGCTTTCAGTAAAATTAGAGCAAATTTCGAAGAATTTAAAGGAATTCCAGAGAATTCTAAAAAACTCTTACGAATTCAAGATTCATTGAAAAGAATTCAGGGTGAATTTAGAATAATTCAAGTGAATGGAACAAATTTTAAAAAAAAATCCATTGAATTGAGATAAATGGGAGTAAATAGAATTAGTCAGTTTGAAGGAATTCTAGGAAACTTACAAGAATTCGATGAAATTCATAAAGATTCAAGGTGAATTAAAAAAAAATTCAAGTGAACTCCAAACAATTCAAAACTATTTAAAAAATCATTTTTAGTTTATTATATTTGGAGTGAATTTACAAAACAATCCAGGGAATTCAAAAGAATTTGAAAGAGTTCAGGATAAATTAATAAGAATTCTGGGTGAAATTCAAATGAATTGAAAAAAAAATCCAAAAAATTCCATTGATTTCAGCAAGATTGGAGCGATTTAGAAGAATTCGAGGGAATTCCAGAGAACCCGAAGAAATTTATACAAATTCAAGATTAATTAAAAAGAATTCAGGGTGAATTTTGAATAATTCAAATGAATGGAACAAATTTTTTTAAATTAAAAAAAAATCCATTGAATTCAGATGAAGGGGAGTGAATAGAATTAGTCGATTCAAAGGAGCTTAAGGAAAATGAGATGAATTCGATGAAATGCATAAAAATCGTAGATGAATTTTAAAAAAATTCAAGTGAACTGAAAATCATTCAGAACATTAATAAACATTAATTAAATTCATTAAATTTGGAGTGCATTCGAAGAAATTCAAGGGATTTCAAAATAATTTAAAATAGTTCAGTATAAATTAATAAGCATCCAAAGTGAATTCCAAATGGATTGGAAGAATCCAAAATATTACACTGCTCTCAGTAAAATTAGAGCGAATTTCGATGAATTCAAGAGAATTCCAGAGAAGCCGAAGAAACTTATACGAATTCAAGATCAATTAAAAAGAATTCAGAGTGAATTAAGAATAATTCAAATGAATGGAACAAATTTTTTTAAATTTCAGAAAAAATCCATTAAATTCAGATGAACAGGAGTGAATAGAATTAGTCGATTCAAAGGAGTTTAAGGAAAATGAGAAGAATTCGATGAAATTCATAAAAATTCAAGTGAACTGCAAACAATTCAAAACTATTGTAAAAATTAGTTTAATTCATTAAATTTTGAGTGAATTCGTAAAAATTCAAGGGAATTCAAAAGAATTGAAAACAGTTCAGAATAAATTAATAAGAATTCTGGGTGAATTCCAAATGAATTGAAAAAAATCTTAAATATTCCATTGATTTAAGTAAAATTAGAGCAAATTTAGAAGAATTCAAGGGAATTCCAGAGAACTCGAAGAAATTCATACGAATTCAAGATTAATTAAAAAGAATGAAGGGTGAATTTAGAATATTCAGAGCGAATGGAACGAATTTTTTAAAATTAAAAAAAATCCATTAAATTCAGATGAAGGGGAGTGAATATGATTAGTAAATTCAAAGGAATGAAAGAAAAATGAGAAGAATTAGAAGAAATTCTTAAAAATTCTAGGAGAATTTGTGAAAAATTCAAATGAACTGAAAGTCACTCAAAACATTAACAAAGATTAATTGAATTCATTAAATTTGAAGTGCATTTACAAAAATTCAAGGGAGTTCAAAATAATTCAAAATAGTACAGTATAAATTAATCAGCATTAAGAGTGAATTCCAAATGAATTGAAAAAATCCAAAATATTCCATTGCTTTAAAGATTAAAGTGAATTTCGAAGAATTCAAAGGAATCCCAGAGGATTCGATGAAATTCATACGAATTCAAGATTTATTTAAAAGAATTCGGGGTGAATCTACAATAATTTAAGTGGAACAAATTTTTTTTAATTGAAGAAAATTCCACTAAAATCAGATAAATGGGAGTGAATAGAATTAGAGAATTTAGAGGAATTCTAGGAAAATGAGGAGAGTTCGATGAAATTCATAAGAATTCAAGTGAATTTAAAACCATTCGAAAATATTTAAAAAATTAATTAAATTTATTAATTTTGAGTGAATTTAGAAGAGCTCAAGGAAATTTAAAAGATTTGATGAAATGCCTAAGAATTCAAAGCGAGTTTAAAAGACTTGAGGGTGAATTAAAAAAAAAAAAAAAAAAAAATCTATTGAATTGATTAGAATTATGTAGATTTACATGAATTAGGAAGAATTAAAAAAATTCAAGATAATTCCAAATGATTGAAAAGAATTTAGTATAAATTGATAAAAATTCAGGGCGAATTCTAAACGCATTGAAAAAATTCAAAAAATGCAAAATATATCACTGATTTCAGTGAAAATTAAGTAAATTTAGAAGAATTCGAGGGAATTCAAGAGAATTCGATGAAATTCATACGAATTCAAGATGAATTTATAATCATTCAAGTGAATGGAATCAAATTTTTAGAATTCAAAAAAATTCTATTGAATTCAGATAAATGGAAGTGGACAGAATTAGTGAATAAGAATCTGATAAAATTTTATAGGATTCAATCTGACTTCAAAAGTTTTCAAGGTGAATTAAAAACAAATTGAAAATTCAAAAAAGATTGGATTTCAGTGGATTCCATGGGAAATCCAAAGAATTCAGGATGAATTTAAATATAATCAACTCTGAATTTAAGCCATCCGGATTTAAATTGTTCCTAGAATTTATGCCGGCTCCCATTCGTTGATGAGGAAGTCCAAAGGGCCGAGAAAGAAGTGCTCTGATTTCAGCGAATTTAAGCAGTTCCGTAGCCACAAAGCCGGTAATTCGAACACTCGCGTGCACATTGCGCGTTTGTTTTTGAATACGCGCGGAAAATTCTCTTTCCATTAATTAGTCTTCATTATTAAAAAAAGACCATCATTTATGATAACAAAAATCTACATTTGTACAAAATACAATTAATTAATATTAAATATTCCTACTGGAAATGGTTCATACGGCCCTGACTATTTACGTCGAAGAAATTCTTGGAAGAGCCTCACGGTCATCGCAGACCATACCCGAAATCCAACAGAAATCCAGAGTTGAGTGGATTTCAATAAAATACAGAAATAGGTATAGACAGATCGGAATTCAATAGTGGTTTGCCCTTGGGTTCTCTGTTTTAATTTATTGGAAGAAAAATGACTAAAGTGATATTTTCATTTAAAAAAGTGACTAAAAAGTGATTCAAGAGAAAAAAAAGTGACTAAAAGTGGCAGCCCTGGCCATTATATACGATATTAGTTCTCTGAAGTAATCGGTGGCAGACATGCAAAATATATCAATAACAATTAAAATGTCAGAATGGTCGCACATCAAATTAAGATGATTAATGCACATGACGTGTATGGCTGAATTAAAACCCACATGCGTATCTGGAAGTGGTAAATAAAACGGTTCAACAGTTCTAGTAAAGCGGTACACTCAATAAGTAAGAGCTATTAATATCTTGTTGCATTTCTGAATCAAAATCTTCTTTATGAAACGCGAATCTAAAAATCAGGGTGTCTACTCGACGTATGATTTTGAGTTCGTGGTCAATTTTTTAGTTTTCCTGGTCAAATAATCACTTTATTATTAACAAAATGATGAAAGCGCAATAGTTCTTTTAAGGTTAATGTAACTATCGTGACCCGATTCAGCAAAACAATGTTCTTTATAATAATTTTAAAGACTTCTTATACTTCCCAGAAGCAGTCAAAATATATATTTTTTATGAAAAAGGAAGAAATCATTTTGACAATTTTTTAAAAAGCTATTACAAAAAAAGTTCAAATTGTAATGCTCTCTTAAATTTTAAACAGCACCCAGAATAATAAACATTTTTTGACGAACTTGTGCTCATTTCAAAGGCGAATTTCTCTAAAATCGCAGGAACACGTCAGAATTGTAAAGAATTGTCTTGCATGGTGCAAGCAGTTCAAGTTGAAACAACAAACATGGAAAAACTGAAATATTTTGTTCGGCCGACAAACCAAATTTTTGAAGCGTATGCAATAAGCAATCATGAATTTTTTATAAAAATTATTGAAAATATACTTTCATTTCATTTTTATTATTATTTTCCTACTATTATGAGATGACCAAATATTTCCAACTTTAGCTTCTTGCACAGTGCAAGAAAAATTGAACAATTATGATGATAAGTTGCTGTGATTCTTAAAAAACTTTCATATAAAATGAGCCCAAAAACATTTTAAAATATTTATAATTTCAGATTTGATTTCAAATTTAAGAAAACATTAAACATTACAATTAGCACTATTTCCGCAATAGGTTTTTAAAGAAATTCACAAAATAACTTCACCCTGGAATTATTTTATTCAAAATTTAATGTATCATGTTTTAAACAGTTATTTTTTAACTTACGTTTGCAGATTCAAGGAATATTAAAATCTGTTGAAAGCTTTTTTTTTAGGCGTTTGTATGAACTATTTCAACGCATCGTGATCTTTCTTGACCAAATAAACTGATACATATCTATCAGAACACTTTCAGTATGCATTTTAGTACAATCAAGAAAAAAATCCCAATCACTGAATCGAATTCCCGGTCATTTCCCAGATTTTTCCCGGTGACCAAAATTCCTGGCCATTTTCTGGTTTCCCGGTCAATTAGACACCCTAAAAATTAATTAACCATCCATATATGCTACCTGTTTGAAAAGAAAGTACTACAGTGCAAAAAAGTTTCATCATTATTGTGGAAGTTATTTAATTTGCTTTCTCAATTTCACGAGTACTCTCGACCATAACAGTGTTGCAACTCTATTACACTGAAAAAATCTTTCCATTGAAAACTCCACTTGTTTGCTGAGCGAGCCGTGTTGTTTAAAAAGTCGGAATCTCTAGAACGAAATAATCGCAAAGGGGAACTTTCAATGCTTTGAATTTGCTTTAATTTATTTTCTTGAATTTTTGAATTTAATAAGGTACCGTCCACCTGGGGCAATTTTGAGACCAAAAGGCGCTTCTTTTCGTGTATCGCTAAAAATATCAATTTGAACTAAAAAAAATTTGTAAATCTTTTTAGGCATCTTTCAGGCTATTTTGGGTAAGTCAATATTTTCTTGTTTAAGCCATATGGAAATTTTTCAGTAGGTCTTCTAGGAAATTTAGTTTTGTTCTATAATTCTTATTATTTATTGATTCTATTCAATTAGCGAATTAGTAGAATAAATAAATAGAATTTTTTATTAAATATTATTTTTAGTTTCGTCCCAAAATAGCCCCTAGAACTTCTGACATTTCAATTTTTAGCACTTTTCTTGAAGAATACCGATTGAAAAGTTAGGGCACTGCGCGTATCATCACAACTGAATTGTCTACACTTATCTTGAATATTATTACAACAAAATGCTTCACAAACGAAGTCGAAGTTAATTTTTCACGGAATCTTGAGTTTTGACAATGAATTCTACGCATTTATGGATTTTTTTCTGCTTACAGACGAAATACGCACTACTTAAGTTTTATGCACTCTATAAGCAATATTTCAAACTATATTTAGGTCAGGCGCCAAATTCAAACACTGCACCATAAGGCTTCTAGGGATAAAAAATTAGATGGTCCAAAATAGCCACGGTTGACGGTATTTTTTTAAAACTAAACAAAGCGGCTTTTTTCCTTATAAGACAATAAGAAAGTGCCTTTATCTTCTGTATATATATCCGTGTGCTATCTTCTTGAAAATGACATTCGCTGATTGTTTCCGGAAAGTATTTTGAAAATTTTGAAATTTGAGTACGTGAGTACGATAATCATAATTCTAGTACAATTGACTGTACTTTATTTTTTTCAAGTAGATTTCACTTCAGTTACACAATTATATTTCTGCACATTTGTAGGTCTTTTTATATTTTCTTTTATGTTTTTGGCTCTTCTTTGTATGAATTTTTTTAAGATACTAATATAATAATAAGTGATATATTTTGAACTACCGTCAACCGAGGTAATTATGGATCACCGGGGTAAACACGGATCAACGTAATACTCCGTAGAAAATTTTCTTTTTTTGAGAATGTTCTAGGTGTTTCGTCAAGTTCAAAATTACTGAATCTTTAACTTGATTTATAAAATTAACATAAAACGGCCCATTGATTATTGTAACAAATTTAAAAATAGAAAACTAAGCATAAATAATGAAAAAATAGTTGGTCATGATTGTTTATTGAAAATTTAGTTATTTGCATATTTGTGTATTTTCTTCCGCTTTAGGCAAAAGTCGTAATTTTTATTAAATTTCAATTTACAGAAGCTCGTTCTATTCCTTGAAAGGTTCTTTACAATTCCATTCGTCACGTTTTTATTAAATATTGTTTAGCAAATTGTTTAATTCAAAAAATGACTAACTAAGAATAATTGTACGCAAAATTTCTAATTACAATAAATTTAATAAAAATGAGACGAATAGAATTGTAAAGATCTTTTTGAGGAATAAAATTAGCTTTTGCGAATTAAAATTAAATGAAAATTACGACTTTTGCCTAAGGCGAGAGAAAAAATCCAAATATGCAAATAAATACATATAAGTATACAATTATGACCTCAACTATCTTTTCATTATTTACGCTTAGGTTTTTCTTCTAAAATTTGTTATAATAATCAATGGGCCTTTTTTAGTCAATTTTACAAATCAAGTTGAAGAACAATCGATTTTGAACGCGACTTCACACCTAAAACATCCTTAATGGGATTTTACTGTATAACCTAAAAATATTGCTTTTATGATGTACAGAAAGTCTCATTACAAAATAATAAAAATTCTCTGAATCACAGAGCATAAAAGTTGATCCATATTTACCCCGAATGATCCATAATTACCCGGGTTGACGTTCGCAAAATGTATCCAATTTGTTAAAAAAAAAAACGATATTCAACATTTTTGGAATATTTGAAAATATACAATTTGAAATTTGACGCCTGTAAAAGTAACGTCACCTAGAAAATATTTAAGTAAGTTTAAGAATCTGATATTTTAAAAATGATGAAACTTGAACACATTTAGTCAATTTTGTAAATTTTGTAAATTTTGTAATAATCCTGTAATTGGTCTAATGCCTGTTGAATTAGTTAAAATAAATAAAATGAAATAAAATATTCGAATTGAAAACAGTGAAAATTGAACAATTCCAAAGTTTCATGTCATAAAAGTAAAAATATTTTCCAATTTGGAACATCTATAACGTGACTAATCAATATTATAAAATATCTTTTTTTGAATATACAATTTTAAACTGAACATATATTTAAACATTCAAAATTAAATTATTTCTTATTTATTTATTTTATTTTAATTATTATCATTTATATTTATTATATATGTATATTTATATTTATTATAATTTATTTATTTTATTTATCCATTTATTATTTATTATTTATAATTGAATTAAAATATGCAAGCCTGACAATCTGAAGAGCTTTTAATTCGAAAGTATTTAAAATTTAATATTTTATCATTCAAAGTGTGAAAAAAGGAAACCTTGTGAAATGTTCAGAAATAAATTAGAAATTTTTAAGGCCATGTGAGCGTAACCTCAACAATTTTTTTCACATTTTGTTTGAACCAACTTACGTTCACACGAAACGCGATATCAAGTTAAAAATTTCGGAAACTAAATAAAAAACACTAAGGAACGTTTTTCTGGTCCTGCATTTTTATAATTATAAAAAAAGCAAAAAAAAATTTGGTAGGAAAAAAATTTATTATGAATTTCATTATCATATCATTAATTTTTTCAAATATATCATTAATTTGTTTATCATTATAAAAATTCAGGATCAAACGAACATTCCTTCCTGCTTTTTATTTAGTTTCCGAAATTTTCAACTAAATATCGCGTTTCGTGTCATCGTAAGTTGGTTTTGAAAAAAATGTGGAAAAAATTTTAAGGTTACGCTCACATGGCCTTGAAATAGAATGATGATGACGTAAAAAATTTGAATATAGAAGAATAAAATTCAAAAGTGATTAATTTTCATTTTGATTCGTTAAAATGTCGACTTCAATTATTTGAAAACTAGCTGTATATGTACGCGCACTAAGTGCGCGTTCATGTCCCTGGATTTTAATTTTCTAATATCAAAAACATAAACTAATGAAAAATCTATAATAAAATTTTTTAAATATTAAGAGTTTAAAAAATTGTTGAAACGAGTTGAGTAATTTGAGAAATGATCAATTCTAGTCAGTGAAATATGTTTGAAAAACTTCTTACTTTCGTAATTTTAATATTTTTACTGAACGTGAAGCGTTTGAAATTTGAAAAACAATATATTGAACGATTCTGAATTATAAAATTCACAAATCAAACAATTCTAGATCAGGTAAAACTTTGAAAAGGGACATTATTTCGAATGGAACGAAAGAGAATTGAACTTGTATCATTTCTAAATAAAAACGTTTCAAACTGAATTATTTGAAATTGAAAATTTTCTGTTCAAAAGCTCTCAAAATTTCAAGATTTCAGACTAAAATTTTGAAAATTAGAGGATTTCATTAGAAAGCAGTTGAAAATGCATTATGTCTAATTCCAAGCTTTCAACATTGAACAACTCTATTTTGAAATGGGAATCCCGAAATTAAATGATTTCAGATCAAAATTTCGAAAATAGGACAATTTCAAAACGTTCAAATTTGAATAATGTCAGATTTAACTTTTGAAAATTGGATCATTCAAAATTCAAAGGAATTGGAATTTATTGTATTACTTCTAATTGAAGGGGTTCAAAATTGAATAATTTGAAACTGAAAAAAAAACTTTTGAATTTAAATAATTTTTAATTCAAAGCGATAATAGTTTGACAGTTTGAAATTGAAAACTAAATTGATTGTTTCAAAGTCAAAGTTTCTGAAATTCTATCATTTTAAATTCCTATCACATAAAAAAATTATTATTTAACATTAAAATTGATAAGATATATTTTTCCGATCAAAAAACAAATTCACCGTCATTTGCACCGTTCAAAATGGAAAAATTTTCAATTATAAATCTTCAAAATTCAATATTCTAAGAAAAACGTTGAAAATGAAGCAGCTTCAAATGGAAAACATTTGAAAAAAAGTGTTCTACTGAACGTTGCAAATTAAACGGATCCGCACTTCATTTAAAACTGAAAAAAGTTTTAAATACCAATAATTGTGATATCAAAAGTTTTTTGTACTAAAACTCTTTAAAATTTCAATCATTTTAAGTATATTTAAAACGTTTCAAAATTAAAAATTTTCAAATTGTTAATTATACTTTTCAAAATTCAACCATTTTAATTTTAATTGCAAAATTAAAACTTATGAAACGGAAAAATTAAAAATTCAGCGTTCAACATGAAAATTTCGAACTCTAAAATTGTAATCATTGTAAGAACATTAAAAATTAAAGAAATTATTCAATTACTGAGGTATCAATTTCAGATAGTTCAATTTTCATCTATTTTCATTTTAAGCGATACAATTTTTAACTTTTTAATTTCA
Organism: Melikaiella ostensackeni; assembly: GCA_032362435.1. Lineage (NCBI taxonomy): Eukaryota > Metazoa > Arthropoda > Insecta > Hymenoptera > Cynipidae > Melikaiella > Melikaiella ostensackeni. The sequence continues at coordinate 55,471,038 of JAUMHM010000083.1, forward strand.
AATCATTCAATTTTTAACACTTCATTTAGAATTATTATTCATTGTTAAATTTCTCGAATAAAATTTTTTTAATTTTAAGTGATTCGTTTCTTTTTGATATTCAACTGAAAATCGGACAATTTTAACGTATTACATTGAAACTTAAGAATTAAAAAAAGGAATACAAAACAAGATCGCTATGATTCCAATTTTTAAAATAACACAATTTTAAGCCTTTTAATTCGTTGTTTTATATTCTCATCTCAATAAGAAGGTATTGCTTTTATGTGGAAATTGACTTTCGCGGATTTCATCAAATCTCGCATCGAAAATGCTTTCTAAAAAATCAAAAATTTCATTTTACTGCAAAACTATAGGAGAAACGAAAAAAATTTTAAAGAGCAAATTGTTCGTTTTAAAAGTATCTACAAATTTGTTTAAAATTATTTTTTTATGAGACGCATAATTTTTACTCTAATCGTGAAAAAGGTTATTGAAAAAGAAATTTATTTTCCAACAAAACTATACGAGATACGAAGAAGATGTTGAGAAGAAAAATTGTTAATCTTACAAATATCTACAAATTTGTTTAAGACTATTTTTTCTATGAGACGCATAGTTTTTATTTTAATCGTGAAAAATGTTATTAAAAAACAAAATTCCATTTTTCAGCAAAACTATACGAGATACGAGAGAAATGTTAAAAAGAAAAATTGTTTATCTCAAAAATATCTACAAATTCTCTTGTGACTATTTTTTCTATGAGACGCATAGTTTTTCTTTCAATTGTGCAAAATATTGTTAAAAATAAAAAATGCACTTTCCGGCGAAACTATAGAGATACAAGAAAAATGTTGGAAAACAAAATTGTTCATCCCAAAACGGTCTACAAATTTGCTTGAGACTATTTTTTAATGAAGCAAATAATTTTTGTTTTAATTACGAAAAATATTATTAAAAATAAAAAATTCCATTTTTCGGTACAACTGTAAAAGGTTCGAAAAAATTTTACCACGCAACATTGTTTATCTCAAAAAGATTTACCAATTTGCTTTAGACCATTCTTTTAATAAAACGCATAGTTTCTGTTTTAATTGTGAACAATAACTTTACAAATAACAAATTTAAATTTGAGGTCCATAATGATACAAGTTACAACAACTTGTTTAATGACAACATTTTTGCCGAAAAGGATGCAGTAGAATGTTTAACGGCAAAATTTTCCACCTCAAACCGAAGTCCAATTAATTAACTAAACTTTACTTTTATCGAATTTAAAATTTAAACTTATAACATGAATTTGAAATGTTGAATATTTTGGAACATTTTCAAATAAAAAATAATTCAATTTTCAATGCCCAGTTCTAAAATCTTCTCATTATTAAGGCTTGAATTTGAGAGATTACTTTCTTAATTTTTTATTGTTTTTTTATTTATTCTGGAGGCGTTTGATTCAAAACTATTTAATTACAAATCTTTTAAATTGGAAATTGTGCAACTATCAAGACTTTCAATTTGATATTCTACGATTTCGAAGAATTTTAAAAGCCAGACAATTTTTTAAGGTTAAATTGAAACCAAACAAGTTAGAAATTAGAATATTTAAATCTGAAATTATGAAATTTAGAATTGACTATCAAGGATTTCAATATGAAATTTTCCAATTTTGAAAAATTTGATAGTGAGATTGACCTGACATTTTTAATATCTGAATTTGAAACTATTACTGATTTAGGAGGATTTCAATGCAATGAGAACAACATTTCTTTAATTGATATTAAAAGAGTTATACATTTTTGAAGAGGATATTATCCGCTCAAGATTTATTGAATGCTCATTTCTACGAATGAATAATAAAATGTTACTTTTTATCCCCCCCCCTCCGTAAAGATGGGTCCCAGCGACAAAATTTTGTCTGTTTAAATTATCATCCAATATTACTTACATACATCAGAATTAGATACTATTAAAAAAACATTCAAAATTGTACAACACTGTGAAATTTGAAACCTATAAAAATTAAGAAATTTCGAACCACGTATTTTCTAATTTAAGCTTTTAAACTAAAAACCTTTAGTTTCGAGGGCTCAAAGATAAAACTGGTTTATAAATACATTCTAAATTAGAAATTTTTCTTCAACGAAAAATTGAGCTTGAGCAGTTAAATTCAAAAGTGAATAATTTTCAATTAAAAACGTTGAGTTTGAGCACGTTATTTTTACATCCTTGTTCCCCAAAAGGGCAAGAAACTTCTCTCACGATAAAGAAGCTAGTTTACCTAAGAAGATAAGATTTGATAAATAGATTATCTACTTTTACCCACAGAAAAGAACAACTTCCCACTTTTGAATGTCGTAGATTACAGACATTGGTAGAATCATAATCCATATTGCATGAACTTCTAGCTGATAATTTTTTTTATTATTTATGATGATTATTTCCAAGAATTTGCATATTTAAGCATTTTCACACGTATTTTACTTATTTTTCATAAAAATCAAGAACATATAGATTTAAATTAATATGTGAAATAATAAACAAATGCATTTTTTGTAGTTTTTGATGAAATATTGTTCATAAAGAGGATAAAAAATAATTTTAAAAAACGAAAAAATAATGAAACAATCAAAGGTGAGTAAAATTTTTTTAAATATTATTTAATTCTTTAATGACAAGATAGAAACAAATAAAATAAAGCATTAGTCTGTATCACAATATAAATAAATTACACTATAACTATTTGAAATTTATACAGTTTTTGTATCCATTGAGTATAATTTAATTTGCGCGTCTTGCGGAAATAAGATTCGGTTCGGTGGCACAACGAAACCAGAACAATTTTCTATAAGTGAGCGCCTCGATTCCAGAACGGGACATAACCATAGAGATAATATAGATAGAGGCGACAAGCCATAGGCCGCTCTGTAAGTGGAAACGTCCGTCTCGACTTCAGTAGGGGAATGAGAGAGACTGCGCGAGAGTGGGGAAATGAGACGAGAGTGGCAGTACCCTGTGAACTCCTCGATATCTCTCTTCTCTTTCTAAATGCCGGACGAAATCCAAGGTGGCTTGTCGCCTCTATCTATATTATCTATATTCTATATGGACATAACTCGGTAAAGTTGAGGGGAGGTTGGCCCCTGGCAACTAAAAATCGAAATTTGAAAATCTGATTTTTGAAAAATGCATTCTTATAGGAAATTAGATGGCGCATATTTTTTCCTCTAGCGAAAAAGTTGTATCTATCATAGTTTTAGAGATAACCATGATAAAAATGTTTTTTTCTGAAGTCGATTTGTCATTAATTTTTGGTCTCTCGCTCGTCGTCACATCTACAGTTTTTGAAATTTTTTCATGAAATATGGAGACAATACTCTCGAAAGTATTCTTAGAATGATGATATGAGCGAAAAGTTCATATCATTATTATTTATAACAAAATGAAAGATTGTTTTCTAGGCCATTGCGAATTTAATTCCTTATAATCTTTGATCGCTTTATCCATCGAGTGAAGTTTAGGCAAATATAAACTTCCTCTGAAGAAGTTGTTCAGAAAACTATAAGGAAGTTTTCTGTGAAAACCTCTTTCCAAAAAAACTGAATAGGTAAATAATTGCGAATTTAAAACTTGGAGTGCGCGACTCGTAACAATCCATGTCTATTAGACGGACGGAACTACTTGCAGTACAACTAGCAAAGAAATAAAAATATAAACAAAGGAATATCTGGAGTTACATTAGATGACCTTCAAATGTTTTAAATCTTTTAGCATCATAACAGTTGCAGTTTCTGTAAAATTAAATAGATCATTGTGCTTTTTGATATCACACTATTTACATTGTTCCGCGAGTTGAATAATATTTCGTGAAATTCATAGTGGAAGGAATTCTCTTTTTTTTCAAAATGTAAAAAAAAATCACAGGAAACTCTTTGTGGTAGGAAACGTACTAGATGTGAAGATAACTGGTCAAAAAATGTTAGGAAAAAATGCAAAAATATCGTAAGTGCAATGTGTGAATAATTCTTTCTTAGTTTTACAAATTGAAAACAAATTGAATAAATTAAATAAGTTCTATAGAATTATTCTGGTAGAATGCATTGGATATAATCCTCACATGAATTGTATAGAAATTTTATAGAATCTTCTTAGATTTCATGGGTAGAAAGGTTTTTACAGAAAACTTCCCTATAGTTTTCTGAACAACTTCTTCACAGGAAGTTTATATCTGCTTAAACTTCGTTCGATAAACGTAGCGATCGAAGATTATAAGGAATTGAATTCGCAATGGTCTAGAGAACAATTTTTTATTTTGTTATGAATATCGATATGAACTTTTCACTCATATCATCATTCTAAGGATAATTTCGAGAATATTGTCTCCAAATTTCATCAAAAAATTCTAAAAAACTGTAGATGTGATGACGAGCGAGAAACCAAAAATTAATTACAAACCGACTTCAGAAGAGAACATCATTATCATGGTTATCTCGAAAACTATAACAGATACAACTTTTTCTCTGAAGGAAAAAAGATGCGCCATCTAATTTTCTATAAGAATGCACTCTTCAAAAATCAAATTTTTAAATTTCGATTTTTAGTTTCCAGTGGCCAACCTCCCCTCAACTTTACCGATTTATGTCCCGTTCTGGAATCGGGGCGCTCAACTGATCCCATTAGTGATTTAGTAAAAAAGTTTATTTGTGAGAAATATACAACATCAAAGAGCGTATATCCTAAAGGTATTTATGGTTCATGCCGTTTAACTTTTCAGGAACATGAAAAAAAAAATCTATAAAAGACAATTAAAAATCATGCCGGAGTATGAAAAAATTGCGTTACTCAACCCTACTAGAAGTGAATCTCATCTTACTTGCATGTGCTATATATGTGTTACAGCAAGGTCGAAGGGTCATAAAAAAGTTATAAAAACACCTGGTCAATTACGTTGTGTTGATAATAAAATTAACGAAAATAATGGACAATTTGCAAATGGGAGAATGAATTTAGAAACAGCAAGTAACGAAAAATCGATTGAAAACCAACCAGTCAACCATGCTACAATTTGTAAGAGCTGCTTCACTGAAATACGGGAAGGTAAATCTCACTTATGTAAAATAACTACAGCTCGTGATAATCTATTAAATTTAGTTGATAAACTCCCAAAAACACAAAAAGAACAGGTAGCGAGCGCTATTTAAAAAAAATCAGATGTAATAAATAAAGAGATTAAAAAAAGTAATGTATCAGGTAAAAAAACGACGTTGTCGTTGAACAAAAAAGAGGAAAAGAAGATTATTTTTGAAAATGAATACTTAGATAATTATATGTCTAATGCAGGCGCATCCACGAGACATATGAAGAAAGTTGTTAGCCTTATTCAAAGTAGAAATGGTAGACACTCCGTCCCGTCAAATTACGCTTCACTTGTTACTGAAAAATTAAGCGCTTTAGAAAATTATTTCAAGGGAGATAATATAGAGTTTGATGTCGAAAAATCTCAATCTAAAGAAATTCGACCTGTTGGGTGGGCAGATGCGTCTGAGCTATTAGAAGCTGCCTTGGAAAAGCGAAATTTAATGGGTCATTACAAGATCAAAGTAATGTCAGACTCAAGTCAAGGGTTTTTAAAAATTTGTTCAACAATACTCCCTGAAGATTATAATGCAATGTCTGATGATGAGCTTAGCTATGAGCCTGAGCAACAAAAGAAAAAACTGTATTATGAAGGAGGTAAAGTGAACAGTAAAGCAAAGTTAACGAGTGTTAACCGATTTATAATGTTATGTATCGTGCCAAATGTCAAAGAAACGTATCATAAAATGTCGATCTTGTTTAATTTAACAAAAGGAATGAAATTCCGTTCAAATTTGTTGCAGGTTTTAAATTAATTTTAATTGTTAATGGACAACAAACAGCTCCTTCTACCTATCCTTGCTCGTACTGCTTTATCAGCTTACAAGAATTGAGAGGATTAAATGAAGCCGGTAACCTTGAAGAAAAAGAAAAATCTGTAAAATTAAGAACTTATGGAGATATAAGGAAAGATTACAATACATTTTCCTCTGTCGGTGAAGATAAGAAAAAGGCTAAAGAATGTCACAACACTGTAAATTTACCTCTATTCGATGAAAGTGACAATGTTACTCTTATAAAAAAGTGTATTGTTCTCGAACTACAACTAATGAAAGGGTTTGTTAATCACCTATTTTGGGATAGTTTGGTTCCGTTGCTTGGTAGAGAGAATGCGCTTATTTGGCCAGCGAAATTTAACTTGATATAAAAAAGTTATCAAGGTGAAATATTTGAAGGAAACGCTTGCCGAACACTTTTAAAACAAGCAGATAAATTAAATGACTCTGTTATATACAAAAATATTGGAAATTTTGCGTTTATTACCATATATCAACACACTTACAGCTATGAACAAAGTTGTAGAAGGTTGCTCCTCTACTCGTAAAGATGAAAATATTGAACGGTACATCAAAGACCTAGAAAAACAGTTTGAAGCTACAGACCTTTCAAAAACATTAAAAGTTCATGTAATTTTGGAACATCTTATTTCATCTTTGGCAAGCATTAATGAAGGCGGACTTGGTATATGGTCTAAACAAGCTAAGAGAATCCATTCACAAAGAATTTTTGAAACCTTGGAATCGTCGAAAAGTAAATTCAATAAGACATGCAAATTACTTAACGGGGTTAAAACAAGCAGTCGTTGCATTTTCTTCAATAAATTTATAAGTTCAGATTTAATGCATAAGTTCTGAATGTATAAAATTATTAGATCTACTCAAATAACAATTTAAAAAATCAGTTGAAACTTAGTTTTAATATTTTGCTAAATGTGAATTTGTTTATTTTCGTTAATAAATTCACTATTCTCAAATTAAACAATTTTTTATTCACCTTCAGTTTCATTTATTATTTTTTCATTTTTTTCTATTCAATGTATACAAAAACTGTATAAATTTCAAATAGTCATATTGTAATTTATTTATATTGTGATACAAGCTAATTCTTTATTTTTTCATTATTTTTTCGTTTGTATTTTATTTTTTATCCCTTTTATATATATTTTATCAAAAAATACAAAAACTACTTTTATTTCTTACTTTACATATTAATTTAAAGCTTTATGTACTTAATTTTTATGCAAAATAAGTAAAATACGTGTGAAAATACGTAAATATGCAAATTCTTGGAAATAATCATTGTAAATCATAAAAAAATGATCAGCTAGGATTTCATGCAATATGAATTATGATTTTACCAATGTTTATCTATCATTTTGCCGGAACCGTTTTGGTTGATATTTCAGCTTGAATAAAAATTGATTCCTGCCCACCATGTAAACATTAACACAAAAAAATTGAAAAATTAAAATTTTAATTTTAATTAATATCTACAATCTAGATTACTGAATTTTGATTAAACTTGGCGGTACTAGAGGTGAAATTATATATTTTAAAAATGAAAGACTCAAAAAATGTCAATATTTTGCCGAAAAAAAGTAAAAAAATGTTTGATTCAATTTTTCATGAAATTCTCCCGCTTTACTTTTTTGTAATCATGGAGACTCTTCTGTTTCTGAAGATTTCGTAATTTCAGAGACTTGTAATGATAATTATTATAAACAAATTTTATTAACAAACACTGAACATTATGGGTTGTTCATTTTAAAAGAATATTTCGATATTAAAATTACTTGCATTTACAGCAAAAGTGATAATTGATCATAAAAATATATCTCCCAATATTATTTGTTAATTTTAAGAACAAATTATTTTAAAAAAATTCCAGTGTGGACATTTAAAGTCAACAAAAAATGTGTTCTCACAATTGTCCTTAAAATTTATAGCCAGTAGAGTTCAGTGTTCAAAATATATAATTCGATACTATTTGTTAAATTTATCAACAAATTATATAAACAAATGGTCAACGTAAACATTTAGAAGCATCACATCATGTCACTGCTATCATTGGCAACATCAGTGAATGACAATTAGGAGAAAAAATGATATCTTGCTGACTTTAAATGTTCACACTGGAAAACTGTTTATATAATTTGTTTTTAAAATTAACAAATAATATCGAGAAACATATTATCATTTTCAAATATCACTTTCTCGATAAAAGCAAATAATTTCAATATCGAAATATCCTTTACAAAGAAACAGTCTATAATGTTCTGTGTTTGTTAATAGAATTTATTCATAATAATTATGATTACAAGTAAACATTTTCTTTCTATTTCACACACGCCTGCGCATTAAGTCTAAGCCATACTGAGCATAGAAAAAAGAGAATTCCACGATAAATTGAATCAAAAATTTTTGACTTTTTAGAGGCGAAATTTTGAGAAAAAAAAAATTCTGAGTATCATATTCTCAAAATATACAATTTCACCTCTGACACCTTCAAGTTTCATAAAAATTCAATTACCGGTTCCATAAATATCCATAATTTAAAAAATCCAATCACAAAATTCAATATGGCGTAACTCCCATAATTTTGAAAATTTGCGAAAATTCTTTGAGCTTCAAATGTTTCTTATTGTATAGTACTATATTTTCACCAAGTTTCATTAAAATCGAACGAACATTAGCAGATCCTGATATTCCTGACGTGCTCTCTAAATCTGAAATAGTGAAAATTTCACTAAGTGAAAGATTTGCCTAAAACTTGGTACAAGGGGGGTTTTAAGATCGTTACTTTTGATTTTGACGTTAAAAGTGACAGTGTCAAAATGGCGGATCCAATATGGTGGCCATAAATAACTTTTTTCACAGATTTGCCTAAAACTTGGTACAAGAGAGTTTTTAAGATCGCTAATTTCGATTTTGACGTCAAAAGTTACAAATTCAAAAAGGCGGATACAATATGGCGGTCAAAATGATTTAAAAAAATACAGATTTGCCTAAACCTCGGCAGAAGGGGGTTTATAACGTCGTTAATTTCAAATATGACGTCAAAAGTTACAAATTCAAAATGTCGGATACAATATGGCGGCCATAAATGACAGTTTTTTGAAGATTTGCCTAAAACTTGGTACAAGAGGGTTTTTAAGGTCGTTCATTTCGAATTTGACGTCAAAAAGTACAAATTCGAAATGGCGGATTGATGTTGAACGTTACGGTCAACATTTCCAAATTTTGACATATTTGCCTAAAATATGGTACAAGGGGGTTTTTGAGGTCGCTAATTTCAACTTTGACGTCAAAAGTTACAAATTAAAAATGGCGGATCCAATATAACGGCCAAAATTTCCAAATTTTTACAGATTTGCATGAAACTTGGTAGAAGGGCGTTTATAAGGTTGTTACTTTCTATTTTGACGTCAAAAAGTACAAACTCGAAATGGCGGATTCAATATAACGGTCAACATTCTCAAATTTTGACATATTTGCCTAAAATATGGTACAAGGGGGTTTTTGAGGTCGCTAATTTCAACTCTGACGTCAAAAGTTACAAATTGAAAATGGCGGATCCAATATAACGGCCAAAATTTCCAAATTTTTCACAGATTTGCCAAAAACTTGGTAGAAGGGGGTTTTTGATGTCGTTAATTTCGACCTTGACGTAAAAAGTTACAAATTCAAAATGTCAGATTCAACGTGACGGCCAAAATATCTAAATTTTTACAAATATGCCTAAAATTTAGTAAAGGGGGTTTTTTGAGATCGTTAATTTAGCATTTGACGTGAAAAGTTATTACTTCAAAAATTCTAAGATCCAGGATCTACGTGTAGGTTGCAGTGCTATGTTAGAGCCCTTATTTCGGAATGCTTGATTAATGTGAGCTCCCTAGCATCTCAAAATTCAGGGTGCTTTTTCGAATAAGTCCCCTGGTCTCTCATTAATAATCTGCATGCTCGTCAAACTCTTCTTCGTCGATCAATTAGAGTTCATCTAAGAGACATATTATTCGATACGGTATTTATTATAAATAATTATTTATTTTCAATAAATATTTTCGAAATACGAAATAAAATGAACAGAGCTATTATCGGTAATTGAAATAACTCTTACACAATGCGCTTTCAGCCATTTTTAATTTGAAAAAATCGAAATTTTCATTTTTTCTCGAAAACAAAGCGAGATATGAAAAAAATAGCACAGAAAAATTCTTCCTTGGGAGAATTGCAACAAATTGATCATCTTAATAATTTTTAGTCTCACTTCGGTTTTGTGAAAAACTTGATTTCTCGATTTTAGGATGCGAAAATTTTTTGTTCACTGTTTTATACCAGAGAAAAAATTATAAGAGATAAATATTATTATTCAAATCTTATGACCACTCAAATGAGAAAATAAATGATAAGATTTGAATTAGTAATCTTATGAACAAGTTTTTTGTACCGACTTCTTAAAAAACTAAAATGAAATACATTTCTTCAATTCACAGTGTTCTAGGATAGAGGGGACTTATTTAAAGATCATGAAATTCGGAAAAAAATTGCTTTAACTCATCTACATTCTGAAAAATAAATCTTTCACCAAAAACTTTGATGTTGGTTTTTGGCCACTTTTCGGCGTTTCTCAGCTCACTACCAGTTTAGAAGCACGCAGTATCAATTCCGTGAGCGTTCTATTCTATTAAAAAGACAATGGCGAGACAAGAAAGACACCGTGTTGTTCATTTGCTCTCACCTTGCTCTAGTTCTGACTGCCCACAACCAGCCTTTATCATATCACTTATAACCTTTCCACTATGAAAAAAAAACTACTACAAAAAACACTCGAGAAAATCGATGTTTAAATTTACATACAAAATTATATCAAAGCTTAATAAATAAAATTCAAATATAAATTTCTATTCCTATACATTATTGTATAAAATTCTGCATGAAAAATAATCATAGAATGAAAAACATGAATTACGCACCTAAAAGTATTAACAGACATAAAATATTTGCACCTCGATTTGTAAAATTATCACTTACTGAAGTTTGACTCACTTCTAAAAAGAGACGTTGAACAATTTTTTATATTAAAAATATATTTATTCAATAAGAATTTATTAATGCCTCGTATTTTGTACTTTGCGCAATGCATTCTTCTGCTTTATTAGTTTTTACGAAGTTAACTTTGTATTCCCACTGTTCATAATCAATAATCATGCATTATTTGATCACTGAATCACATTTTTCAAATCTACAAGGCACTTCATATCTTTGCAGTTGATTAATATTTTTGTTTTTCTTTAAGCTTCAATATTTAGAAAAAACTGAAAAGTATAAGTCTTCTTTACTTTCAAAATTCTGAAATTTTTCAAAAAGGTGACGTCAAACCAAAGGTGGGTCGCTCTCATGTGATGTTTTGACGTATTTAAAAATTATAATTTCCTTCAAGTAATCTAAAGTTTCCTTAATTTTAATTATTTTTAAAAAATTGCTTAAAAATTCGTCGACGACCATAATATTTAATAATTAAACTGAAAAAACTACAAATATCTTCAAATTTTAGGGGCGTGCATATTTTAATGACGATCATACTTGTAGGATTCGAATACTTTAAAATGCGCAAAATTTCAAATTATTTGAAAATGAGACTCTTCAGATGCAAATTTTTTAATTCAAGTCTTTCAAACTAGATTATTTTTTAAATAACTTCAGTTTTTTGTGATCTGAATAGAGTTCTCAATTTAGCAAATTTAAAATACGATGGCCTTCTAAGTTCCAACTGTTTTTATTCGAACTCTTTTGGTTAAATTTTTCAAAAAATCAAACTTTTAAATTTAATTTCTTTTCCATTTTATAATTCTTTTTTGAGCTTCAAATTTGAAACTTTTGTTACTTCAACTAAAAAGGGGCAAATAAATATTTTTTTAAATCAGGTACATTATAGGAGACAAAAAAGTGTATATTACTGATATTTGCTATTCCCAATATCACTTACCATTTTCAAAATCCTTGGAAAAAGTGTCAAGATTACCTTGTAGATTCTGCAGCTTTCGATTACTGGAGACTAAAATAAAAAAAATTCGAGCATGCGAAACAGAATGTTGCACTAAATATTTTGTGTTTCAAATGCTCAAGCATAATGTTCTGAGCCTTGACAAAAGTGCCAAATTTCATCCCATTGCAGCAAATTATCGAGGCTATACAAATTCAAGTACATACACTTACAAGACAAATCTGTTGGCAAAAAGAAAATATAAAAATATAAAGAAAATCTCAACTTCAAAACTATTAATATTAAATTTAAAAAAAGATCAATCTTAAAAGTTGACTACATTTCTAATTTACTAAATAGTCTTTTATTTTCACTTTAATATTCAATTATCTGGATCTAAGAACTATTTTAGCGTCGAAGGGCGAACAAAAGCAACAAAATAAATTCAGACATTGCATACGTATAGCACAATATTTATTGGCATCTTAAATATTAAGATAAATACATTTCTCTATGTTCTCTTTTGTCTACCTCTGTATACTTCGGATAAATAACTATAATTTATATTAATTATGTAAATATATTATACTTATTAGGCGATTACGGAACAGCTAATCGAAGCGAAAACTCGTTAACAAAATATAATCTAATACAATTCTGCATAAAAAGTATACTTTCACTACAAGAAAGATCGGTGTAAAATCTCGAGTTTCTAATATCATAGGAACAAAAAAAGCAGGATGGACCGTTTTTGTATTAAGAATAAGAGACATCAAATTTTAATTATTTTCTAAAATATGTATTCAGAATAGTCGTAGTTAATTTTTGTGAACGTTCTTTTTTTGTTTTATAACGCTTCATCCTGCTTTCACTTAAATCCTTGATCCTGATTCCAATTAAAAGTATTTAAATTTGGAAATAGAGAAAGTTGAAGGCAATTCAAATTCAGTAATCCCAATTAAAAATACTTCATTTTTAGGAAGACATTTCAATAATGTGAAGTAAACTCATATTATGTAGGAATCTGGATCAAATATAGGAACTTAAAAAATAAATTTGACAATACTGCGAAAAATATATATTGCACGACGGAATAGTTACTTTTTAAAAAGAAGTAAACTCTGACAGGAAACATTTTCTACTCGAAAGTTCATACATTTCTGCAAAATTTCATTAAAATCAGAATTTCCGAGTTAAAAACGTTCCTTGTGAGAAAAACTTGTGTAATTGTGTACCTACATTCTAAACCTACAATCTAATATTAACAGGAAGCGACAGGCTTTTAATATTTCATTCACAAGTTTAGTTTTAGCTAAGATGTAATAGAGGTATTAAATTTTATTTTATTTTAAAGTAAAACCCAAGTCAATATTAGAGTACCATAATAGCAACTTTTTACGTTAGAGAACCTTCTAAATTATAAATTACTTTGTACATAAAATATCAAATGGACTTACGTTGTAGGATTGCCACATTTCCTGATTCTGGAATTTTTGTTTAAATTTTAGATTTGACATCCGGTATTCAAGTAAATTCGTGACACTGTTTATTAAAAGTTTGACTACAAAATCTTAAGAAGATTGTGCTGCAAAGGAAAAGCTCTGATTTTAGTCTTGTATAATGCATATTTGTGGCAACCATGCAAATAAACTTTTTAAATATAATAATACATTTCTTACAAATTACGACTGCAGTTTTTGTGTTTGTTTCTTAAATGTAGAACAGAACTTCGTATGGCAAACTTTTCTTAATCCCAGTAATACATTGTGTGCAACATGGCGGCTGTATTAATATGGAAAGTATGAGGTGAGTGATTTGTGTAAAACATGATTGTATGGGATGTATCACAGGATTTCTATTGAAGTTATGTAGTAGCTCACATTAAAAGTTGTTCTTCTCTATTTTGGAAAATGATTAAAAGGATCATTTTCAAGCTTATTAATAGCACAAGCTAGAAAACTAAAAGGTGTAATATTAAAAATGTTTATGAGATCATAAACAGCGATTTTAAAATTTGAAGTTCGCGCAAAAATCGGATATTTTCGCTGCATGTTCAACAAAATTTGAGCGCTAGTGTGAAATCTTGAGGGCGCTACCATCTAAAAATAATGATGGTCGACATAAATAGGTGACTTTCAATCAAACAGATGTATGATAATACAAAAATCGTTTTTTGTCTTTTGTAAAGTCAATTTAATCTAAAAAACATTGTGGAGGCCTAAAGTTGTTTGCGTGAAAACCTTTCGCGGTATTATTCGCCTAACACCTGATAAGTTCAGTGAAATTCCTAAATTTTAAAGTTTGATTTTTTATAGGTTAAGATCAGCTCTTGTGATTTAAAAAACTAAAATTGATCGCTTCTCTATTTCTAAAAATGAACGTTTTTGTATAAATATTAATTATTTTTCATAACCGAATGTTAAAACAGTAACATAAAATAATATAATCTATGCTGGGTCCAAAGTATATAAATAAATAGTATACGAGTATAGGAATATTTCACGTCAATAGTAATTAATGGCAATAGAATATTAATTTCAACATAAATTCTATAATTTATCACCCTAGGGCAATAATTTTTACGATACAACTGCAAAGACTTTGATAAAAACTTTCTAGCTTCTAGATGAAGTAAATCAATGCTTAAATAACTCCAAAACTAAATATCGATTCTTTAATACGTTATTTTTTAACTTGACAATGAAATGTAATTTAACATCATGAAGATCAACCGTCACAAAATGTTAAGGTTTAATATTTTTTTTGAATTTAAAATTATTACGCGCGAAAAGATTAGTACTTTAAGAGGGCTCGAGAGGCACTGTTATGGCGTGGTGTGTACGTGTGGAGAAGAGCAGAGTTAACTCGTCTTCCATGGAAGTAAGGAGTTTTCTCTCGTATGCCTTTCGGGCATTCTTTTGTTGCGAAACGTTCTAGCATTTTGATCGTGTTCATTCGGAACAAATTGTATTTCAAGTGTACTTGGAGTGGTTAATATATTATAGAGTGGTGAAACTATTTGTGTTTTATTATTATGCCGAGCAGAATGCTTATCAGCATTTTCGGATCCTGGATTCGTACAAAATTCGATAAAATTCGTTATTGAATTTTTGAACATTTTGGCGATCCTGTCAGGATCTGTCGGCATTTCTGATTTGATAGTGAACTGGTGATGATTTCTGAAAATTATGCATCATTACTGGAACTTGTTAAAGCGGACGGTCATTTTGGTGCTGCGTAGTTTCAAATGTGACGCAATATTGTGCAATCGCTGATTGCTATTGTTATATTAAACTTTAAATCACTAATTGAACCTAAGACTTTCGTTTAAAAAAAACTGTGAATTTTTAAAGTCTGTGTTATTTATCGGGGATTGGATTTGGTGATTGAAAATTGTAAAAATTGCTGTTCACGATGTCTAATGACAATTCAAAGGAATCGCAAGACCCAGTGTTACTACTTAATGGTCTTATTAGGCAACAAAAAAATAATTTCCAAACATTGATTCGACATTATAATTCGCTGAAGAAACGCCTGGATGCTGAAAGCCTCAATTCAAAGATGCTTCAGAATCGTTCGCAAATAGTTTCACAAGTGTGGCAATTATGTATAATAACACAGACGCAAATTTGCAATTTAAAATTTGCAAATGAAGAAAATGATTATTTCGGCAAAGTAGAATTTGAAGCTGCTGAGGAGATGTTGCTTGATATTAACGACGTAGTTATGACCAAATTACAAATACTTGAGGAAGTAAATCGTCCACGAACAACATCGGAGTTTTTTCAAGGAAATACTGGAAATTCAGTCGGCACTTCATAACAAAAGATGACTTCATTATCAACGATTTCGCTGCCGAAATTCTCAGGTAAGCCAACAGACTGGACAACATTTCGCGATTATTTTATTTCGCTTATTATCCAGAAT
Organism: Melikaiella ostensackeni; assembly: GCA_032362435.1. Lineage (NCBI taxonomy): Eukaryota > Metazoa > Arthropoda > Insecta > Hymenoptera > Cynipidae > Melikaiella > Melikaiella ostensackeni. Next base: position 55,486,839 of record JAUMHM010000083.1, read on the forward strand.
TCCGCGTTGGATAATCTTCAAAGATTAGATTTCTTAAAATCATCAGTTGATGGAGAAGCCTTTTTTTTAGTTGAGAATATACCGTTAACTGAAAATAATTTTGAATCAGCATGGGATCGATTGAAAAGGAGGTGTGAAAATCCTCGCGCTCTTATTAATGCAGAATTAAAATTGCTTTTTTCGATTTCCGCTATGAAAACCGATTCCGCCAGTGTATTAAAAGCGACGCGAAATCATGTAATTGAAAAGGTTGCAGCATTGGGAAATTTAGGTCGTATTAAGTCGCAAACTGCTACTCCGTCAGAAGACGCTGAGTCGTATGGTGTTAGTGACATATTAGTTTTTCATTTTTCTCAGAAGCTAGATAACAAAACGCGTTTAGCTTGGAAATTGGAATTATATAATTCAACAGAATACCCGCATTTTTCGAGATTTTTTCGTGCATTAGAAGCGATTCAAAAGGAAAATGAAACAAAGTTCAAATCTAATATTGTGAGATCTCATGTCGTTTCAAATAAAACCAGTTGCCCTCTCTGTATGGCTGCGCATAAATTGTTCTCGTGTCTAGAATTTAAGAAAAAACCTGTGAATGAACGATTTCAATTTGTGAAATCGAAAAAGCTTTGTTTAAATTGTTTTACAGCTGGACATTGTGTTGCTGATTGTAAAAGCTCGTACTCATGTGTTCATTGTCAATTGAGACACCATACACTTTTGCATTTTAAACAAAATGAGATACGGGAAAAAAGAGGCACCTGCGTCAAGTGCGAATTCTTTAAGTATAAATATGCCTACATCGTCAACGAGCTCAACTTCAATTGTCCAATCACGTCATGCGGCATCAAATCCGGTAAAACCTACTAAAGTTTTATTTGCAACAGCTAAAGTAGTTGTTTCTTCTAGCTCAGGACGTTCGGTCCCAGTTCGTGCCTTTTTGGATCAAGGGTCAACTTGGTCATTTGTAACCAAAGAATTGGTTAACGCTTTGCAAATTCGTCCTAGACGCTTCAACGAAATTGGGCTTCTTGGTTTTGAAATGTTTCAACTGGTAAAACACGTCTTATGGCTCCAATAAAAATGCGTTCGCGATTGGGTCAAGGTCCGATATTTTCTACAAACGCGCTAATTTTGGATAATCTTACGAATTATGTACTTTCGGTGACTAATGATATTTTATCGAAAGCACATTTGTAAAATCTCGATCTCGCCGATGACGATGTTACAGGTTCACAGCCTATTCACGTTATCATCGGTGCTGACCTGTATGTTCAGTGTTACTCGATGGACTTGGAAAAGGTTGTTTTGATGAGCCCGTTGTTCAAAATACAGCATTCGGTTGGATCCTTTCCGGAAAGAATTTTAATTTTCATCCGGATTTGAAATCTTTAGAATCATGGTCGGCATTTGTGCATCACTGTGTTTTGAGTAGTGATTTAAACTGTTCTTTGGAACGATTTTGAATCTCGAAGAAGTACCTTCCGTCTCGCGTTTAACCAAATCCGAAGAGGAATGCGAATTGCATTTTAAGTTAACGCATTCTAGAACTGTCGAAGGCCAATATGTTTTTCGGTATCCATTTAAATCTGGACCCCCGATTAATATCGGTTCATCTCGAAAAATAGCTGAAAAGGCCTCATCAGCACTCTTAAAACGGCCTAACGACTCTCCAGAACTTCTTTGTCAATATAAAAGGTTTATGGATGAGTACGAAAGCTTAAGCCACATGTCACGAATTTCAAGCCCATCACGTGAACTCGATCTGACACAAGTAGTCTACTTGACTCGAAACGCCTGGATCCTGAAAGCCTCAATTTACACAGACGCAAATTTGCAATTTAAAATTTGCAAATGAAGAAAATGATTATTTCGTCAAAGAAAAATTTGAAGCTGCTGAGGAGATGTTTCTTGATATTAACGACGTAGTTATGATCAAATTACGAATACTTAAGGAAGAATACTTACTTAGAGAGTACTTATAGAGTCTAGTAGTACTACGGCAGTTAGAAGTGTTTTTAATACGTCTCGACTAACGTCAAATTTTACATCGCTTAATGATCACATGCATGTTGGGCCCAAATTACAAAATAATCTATCCGAAGTTCTTTTGCAGTGGCGAACTTACCAATTTGTTTATACTGCGGATATTGCAAAAATGTATAGACAGATTCTCATAAATGAAAAAGATCGCGATTATCAGAGAGTTCTTTGGATTCTGAAACTTAACTCAGAACCGATTGAGTATCGTTTGAACACCGTGACTTATGGAACAGCGACTGCTCCATTTCTCGCGTTACGAGTCCATCGACAATTGGTCCTAGACGAGGGATTTAAGCATCCTTAAGGCTCGATTGTCATCACTCATCAGACTTATATTGATGATTGCCTTTTCGGAGCAGATTCGAAAGCTGAAATAATTGAAATTCGAGAGGACGTAAAAAATTTGCTTCAAAAGGGTCATTTTAAGTTGAGGAAATGGGCCAGTAACTCGCCCTCGCTACTTGCAGATATTGATCCATTAGAACATGGATTATCTGTTGAAAAACCTTTAGATGGAAACGAATCTTTAAAGGTTCTTGGAATCGTCTGGCATCCCATCTTGAATGTCTATCGCTTTAAAATACAACTACCAGAAGTGTCGCAATTAACTGAACGTTCAGTTTTTCTGTAATTGCTCGTTTATTTGACCCTCTCGGTTGGGTATCACCAGTAGTGATTTTAGCTAAAATTTTTATGCACAAGGTTTGGAATAAATCGATCTCTTGGGATGATACTTTACCAGAAGATCTTTCAAAATTTTGGAATGAGTATCGTGAGAATTTAATTAAACTGGAGAAAGTTTCGATTCCGCGATGGACAGGCCAAGGAAGTGAGGTTATTAACAACACACTTCATGGGTTCTCAGACGCTTCGAATGTCGCATATGCCGCAGTAGTTTATCTTCGTTTGACTTTCAATCTGGAGAAATTCGCGTTATTTTATTATCAAGTCGAACTAGAGTAGCACCGATAAAATCGCAAACACAGACAGTTCCCCGTTTGGAACTTTGTGGTGCTTTACTTCTTGCAAAATTGATTTCAGCTATTAAAAATATTTTGCAATTCTCGGAATTAAAATCGATATGGTGGACTGATTCTACTAATGTTTTAGCTTGGCTAAATAAGCACCCTTCCGATTTGAAAATGTTCGTTGCTAATCGCGTCGCTGCTATTCAGGCGGTAGCTCCGTCTATCATTTGGGAGCATGTACCGACCAAGGATAATCCTGCCGATTTAGCTTCTCGTGGTGTTTTTGCTTCTAAACTTGCCGAAAATGATCTTTGGTGGCAAGGTCCGGCGTGGTTGAGTCAAATTGAAGAATTTTGGCCTTCGATGGGAAACGTTAGGAATTTTGAAACCAATTTAGATATCCGAGTACAAACGCTTCACGCGTATGAACAGCCTAAATTCTGCTTGGAAAACCTATCAACTCGAATCTCGTCGTGACTGAAACTTGTGCGTATTTTAGCGTATGTACTAAAGTTTTTGGCTATTGAAACCGGATTTTCCCCTGTTAAAATGAAAACTGGAAGTGATGTCTCTATCGTGAAATTTTGTGTTGATAGTGAAATTGTTCGGGTCAAGTATATTCAATCTCAATTATATTCTAACGAAATTTCAAGCTTAGATAGAAAAATCGAATTAGACCGGAAAAGTCCATTGCTATCATTAAATCCGTTTCTTGACAGGAACAAAATCCTCCGTGTTGGAGGAAGATTAGCTAACGCAGCAATGGAATTTAATCGAAAATTCCCAATTATTATCGAGGCACATCCGTTAGTAACTTTGCTAATACGACATTTTCATGGGAAATGTTTGCACGGAGGAACACAGTTGACTTTGAGTTTACTAAGACAAAACTTTTGGCTTATCGGAGGAAGACAAACAGTTAAATCTATTATTTACAAATGTGTTCCTTGTGTTCGAATTCGTGCGGATGTTTCTAATCAATTAATGGCTGCGTTGCCTAAAAGCCGTATCACGCGACCTGCAAGACCCTTTACTCATGTATAGTAGGTATCGACTATGCGGGCCCGGTCCAAATAATGATTCATCGAGGTCGAGGCAACAAGTCTCATTCAGCATATATCGCAGTGTTTGTTTGTTTCACGGTTCGAGCTATACACCTCGAGTTGGTAAGTGATTATACTGCTGAAGCATTTCTCGCAGTGCTTAAGCGTTTCGTTTCACGTCGAGGGTTACCTCACACGATTCATAGCGATCGAGGGACGAATTCCCAAGGTGCTAGCCGCGAACTTGATGAGACTTTTCAAAGGGTGACACAATCTCCTGAAATTCGAGCGTATTTGATAAATGATAAGATTCGATGGGATTTCATTCCCTCCGCAGCGCCGCATTTTGGTGGGATTTGGGAATCTGGCGTGCGTAGTGTAAAACACCATTTGCGACGCGTTCTCGTAGCTCAAACTCCTTCTTTCGAAGAATTGACTACATTATTGTGCCAGATAGAAGCGTGTTTGAATTCAAGGCCATTGTGCCCTATATCAGATGATCCAGAAGATCTAAGAGTTTTGACACCAGGACATTTTTTAGTTGGTGGAGAACTAATTGCGGTACCAGAAAGTTCATTAGAAAATGTAAAATAAAATCGATTGTCGAGATGGCAATTGTGGCAACAAATGTTTGAAACTTTTTGGAAAACCTGGTCTCAAGACTATATTTTATCGTTACAGCAACGTGATAAATGGCAACTTCGAATGAAGAATGTTTATGTCGGGCAAATAGTTTGAGTGAAAAATGAAAATTTACCGCCCACGCCTTTGGGACGTATAGTGAATGTGAAAAGAAGTGTAGATGAACTTGTTCGTGAAGTGACTGTTCGTACGGCGTCAGGTACTTATATACGACCGATTACAAAATTAGCTTTATTACCTATTGAGACAGATACACAATTAAATGAGACATGATTGTATTTTTTTATAATTATATCGTTCAATATTTTCGAAATTTGTACCGCAAGGCTCCAAAAGGAAGCAGAAATGTTAAGGTCTTGATACTTTCTGAATTTAAAATTATTTCGCGTGCAAAGGTTAGTACTTTAGGGGTGCTTTAGAGGCGCTACGGTGTCCTCGTGTGTGTGTGTGTGTGCGTGTGGAGATTGGTATTGTTTGCTCGTCTTTCATGGAAGAAAGAAGTTTTCTCTCGTATGCCTTTCGGGCATTCTTTTTGTTGCGAAACGTTTTCGCATTTTGATCGTGTTCATTCGGAACAAATTGTATTTCAATTGTACCATTTTGAGATCCTGGATTTGTACAAGATTCGATAAAATTCGTTATTGAATCTTTAAACAGACAGGTTCAAAATACTTCCGAGAGCAACAGAAGGTTACGAGTAAGATCAAAAATCTAATAAAAATTTATATTGACATAAAACTAAATGAACTGATCGAGAGGTCAAGGGTCCTTTGAAAATACAAATAATATTAAGTCAAACCAGGATTCATATATTCGATAACAGAACAATAAATAATAAAATTTTCAAATATCCTGGTTATAAAAATTAGTAAAATAAGGTCCGGAAATTGAAGTACATACAAAATTCAGCTAAAATGTCACACACATTTACTAAAACACGTAAACATGACTATATAATGAAAGGAGGTGTTTCGGGTTACAATCGTGTCCGAAACTACGAATCTTGCTGACGTTTCGTGAACATTGCAGTTCACTTCTTCAGGGCTGACCTGAAACTGAAGCTTCAGATTATGTTGCTCTTATATATACTCTCTACGATGCCTGTGATTGGCCAGAGCGCCCAC
>JAUMHM010000083.1:55492752-55505371 GCA_032362435.1 Melikaiella ostensackeni
TTGGCCAATCAGATTCGACCAGTCCCCACGGGGGGCGCTCTGGCCAATCACAGGCATCGTAGAGAGTATATATAAGAACAACATAACCTGAAGCTTCTGTCTCAGGTTAGCCCTGAAGAAGTGAACTGCAATGTTCACGAAACGTCGGCAAGATTCGTGGTATTTGTTAATATTTACAAAGAATTGACATTTATAAGGTTTAGCCTGAGTGATAATGGCAGTTTCACTTTCTCTTTAGTTCTGACCATTGGAAAATTGGATTCGTAAAAGGTTTGAAGGTCAGTTTGAAGGCACGATTTAATTAAATGGTCGCTTTTTACGAAATAGTTTTCATTATCCGATGAAAGAGCAAAATAAGAAATTTGAGGTTTGTGATGAATTGACAAGGTCTGTTTGTTATTGGCATTAGAGAATATAGGAAATGCATGTGGCTTAAATAGTTGAAATTTGTTTGAAGAAGGTACAGGAATAGGTAATATAAAAATTTAATAGTTTTTGTCCGTAAAATTTTTGATTGTTGAAAATTGAAGTATGTTGAACGAAACAGAAGTAGAGAGATTGAGTTTAAAGGTAAGGAAAGAGTCGGAAAAGAGCATGGGGTGCCATGAGTTTGTAACTGTATATGTGAGGGCTTCTAGAAGGTGTCGTAAATAAGAGGTATAGAAGTCAATCGTCTCTTGTAGATCTTTTGTTAGATTTTTGAAAGCAGAGTTATTGAACTTGGCGTTAAAATCGACCGAGTCGTTAAAGTCCTCGAACGTTGAGAAAATTTCAGAAAGATTTGTAATTTCTTGAGAGATCAAATTAGGGATAAGAAATAAATTTTCTTCGGGAAAATAGAGAGAAGTTTCATGATTTTTTTTCTATTTGTTCGACTATGTTCTGAACTTCCTTTAAAAATGGATTATTGTTCGATGAAGAACTATTAATATTGTACGTTTGATTAGAAATCAAAGAAATTTCTTGGAGAAAATAAGTTATCGACTTGAGACCATGGGACACATAAAAATGTTTGGTCGGTAAACAGGATTTTGGATTTCTGCACTTTACACAGCAGCAAAGTTTTTCGCTTCTTTCAGTGTGTCAGCCATTCCCGCCTGTTTGATACCGTGGACAGTACAAATTGCTATCTAAGTAGAATTTTCAGATGAGGTTTTAATATATAATGTCGCAAATTGAGGATGTGGAAGATTGCGTCGTGCACATAATCCTTGTAATTTTTTACATATTTCGCTACTGAAAAAAGGTTGTTATGGTTCCAATTTACATTCTGTACCATCTGTTACTACCATCAATCGGCTGCGTGTTGCATCCTGTTTGACTAAATCTTCATGTTTCCCAGTACTAATAATTGTATACTTTTTATAGTGTAATTGAGCTCGAATATGATATTCATTGTTAGCGTCTAAAGCAATTGATAACTTGTATTCTAGAGAAGGGTCGCCTTTCTGTTGCGGAAATTTATTTAAGAGAGTTGTACAGAATTCATGCGACATGCTGATGAAGGTTTGAAGTTGAATAGAGTAGTTAATTGTACTACGAGATTCCTTGAGTTGGGAGTGAGAATAAAGAGTAGCGTCTGTAGTGAGTGGAATGGATTCTTTTTCACCTGTGTTTGTGTTAGAGTATTGAGTAGTGCTCAATAGAGTCCTGTGCTTCTGAGTGTGCGTAAGGTGCCGATGTTCAGGTGCCTCTGCGTCTGCCTTATTGGGTCCTTCAACAGGTGATCTCTTTCCTAGAAGATACAATAAATTAGTCACGGTGTCTTAAAAGACTTCTAAAAGGTACAATGACCAGCCGAATATTTTATGCAGGGTATAACCGTGGATTAAGGCATCAGCAATTAATTTAATTCCTCTGAAAATTATTATTACTTCTAATAATCTTGCACTGGTTGTACCAAAGCTTGTAAAAATAGTCCAAAATTTTCCTCATGTAGATAAGACGATCTTATCTGTTGTCTCCTCATCTAAAAGATTAAATACAGAAAACCCTTGCTTATTTGTTGGTGGCCCCATTACTCCTTCATCTAAGGTATTCAAGACCATAGGTTTTTCGGCAGTTAACATGATGTGATCACGCAGTTTACCTAAATCAGCTCGTGAATATATGCTACTTGTGGCTAGCGAGGAAGGATTCGTATATGTCCACTTAGGTGTGGTCTTAGGCTTGGCCCTTCTAAGGAATTTGGTAACATTTTAAACTATTTCTCGCTAAAGAAATACATGGAAGATACAAACGTGTTACAATTTATTTGGGTACAGGTGCTTGAGATCATGTGAGTTCTTAATGCTTGATGTTCAAGTTTACATTTCTGAATTAAAACATCTCGATATAATTCATTTACTTCTCTGTGGATGTGTCTTTCGACATAAAAGAATTCAAAGTTCACATATGTAAACATGTCCATATTTTGTACTTTTGGGCTTCTACTTTCTAGAAGGGGAACTCCATGGTTTCTTTCGTAAATTAGTAATTTTGGATGCTCGGTTCAACGAAAACTCCGTCCCATGTACCAAAAGGATCCAAAAACTGGGAGCCAGAACATTCGCCATAATTAGTTACTGAACCTGCTATCATAAGAGTATGAGTGTAAAAATTGTTTTGATGTAGTTCGGAAATTTGTGCATTCTGTCCTGCTGTAAATACTCCAGTTTCATGTATTAAGTTACACTGCTTGTGTGCAATTTCTTGAATATATTCTCTATAACCATTAACTATCGTAGGAGTATGAGAACGCATAACACAATGAGTGACTTTTCGTTCTACTTCTATCTTACATTGTATGACTCTTGTGACGGTATAATCGCTTATTTGTAATAGTTGTATATTTATGGATTCTGTGTGTAATTCAGGTTTAGTCATGTCGTATCCTCCTACGTCTAATAATGACAGAGTTGTGGTATTCAGCTGATTTGGACCACAATCGTATCCCACGATGTCATGGATTGTTGTTGTATAAAGTAAATATGCAGCTAACAGTGCCAAAAAGAAGCCTCGTGAATTGATTTCTGGGAAAAGGATGTTCCAAATTAGCGACTGGTTCTACTTATGGTTTTTTTTCATTTACATCATTATTGATTCACTATCAACGTGATTAACATCTATATTTTTTTTCTCATAATTTGTTGCCAGGCATAATATATTGCGGAGTGATACTCTCTTGAAGAAACCAGATACCTATTTTATCATAGATAGAACGTCGCCCAGAAAAACATGACCTGATAGGCATAAGGCGAGGATGAGATTTTTGTATGTGTGTGGTCCTCTTGTTTTAATTGTTAACATGATATTTCTAATTATTGATGGATTGGCAAGATCCTTATTCCATTCAGGAATGTTGCAATCATCGTGATCAAAAATTCCAGTTTGAATCAAAAATGGCCAGAGAACAATCATTTCGACTGAATAAGCAAATACGACAATAAGAGCTTCGACTCGTCTGCGGTAAATTGGATCCATTTGTCTGAAATAAATATTTTACTGCCAATTTCCACGTTTCCTTTATCTAATATTTTTAGGACTTTATAAGACCCTTCATATTGATCATCTCATTTTTTCTAAGGTTCTTTTCCAATTAATAAAAAGACGTTATCTCCAGTTTTGATTTCTCATGGATTAACTTTCCGATCATGATATATTTTTTACTTTTCTTTTTTGCGTCCGGAATTGCTAAAGTAATTGCGAAATTATCCTGAATGGTTAGAATAGTAGTAGAAGCAGTAGTAGTAGTGAAGTTTATTGTAATATCCATTGTGTTTACATCGAGTTCCGTATTATACTCTATATTTTATTCTAATTTAATCTTAATGTAATCAGTATATACATATTTCCTATTTACGAGCTTGCGAGTACATTTTTCTCAACATCTATAAAAATATAACGTTTGTTTTAAAATCGACAGCCTATAATTTTATTCATTTATAATGGATGATCTGATCCTCAATGCTTGAATCACAAAGTTAAAAACGTCATTTAGCTTGCTGCTATTATTTATACACAATAAATTCTCAATATTTTTAATTCCATCGTAGCAATCACTCATTATGTATTTTTGTATAAAATGCATTCTAGAGGATCTATATATCGGACATCTTAGTAAAAAATGCGCTAGGTTTTTTTCTTCCATTAAATTACAAATACTACATATTTCGTCCGCTTTTATGATATATTTTATGCCCTTGAAGTATATCCTTATTTGCGTATCACTAGGTAGTCTAAACTGGCTTATGGTTCTAATTTTAGTTATGTTCGTCTTCAATTTTAGGTATGCTTCCGTTTCGCTAAATTGGCTGATACGTCTAAATATTTTACTGTACTTGGAATCGCATATCCTATTAATCGGTATGCTTCGATTGTTATTAGACCATCGTAGCAAATTATTATCTCTCTCTTGTATTATAAGTTGCGGATTCTCCCATTGTTTGTTCCATAATTCACTTTCTCCTATTTTACTAAGTAATTGCTTAAATTGTGCTACCCAACTATACTCCAATCTGGTTACATTATTTTTCTCTAATTCACATAACTTTACGAAGCATACTTTTGGCAATCTTCCAGAGGGGAGCTCGATCAGGGTACACCACCAGTCATATGCTTTTTCAAAAATCAGGGTATTAAGTTGTTCAATGCCAGTTTCTACTATAATATAGTGACTCGGAGCATTTACGGACCAATAGTATAGCCCCTTAAGAAATCTTATTTGTATTACTTATACTGATTCCATATAGCGTAGGGCCCAGACTTCTGCTCCATAAAGTAAGGTTGCTCTTACAATAGATTTTCGAAGTACGTTGGCGGTTTCCCACTGTGAACTTCCGCTCCTGCACAGCAAACACGCATTATCATACAGGCGCTTTACCAGTCGTATAATTTTTCCACTAACACCCATATCGTACAACCTACACCATAATTTAGGATGACTGACGAAATCAAACGCTCTTTTGAACTCTACGAATATCGCATACAAATAGTCATCGCTTCTACTCAAATGTATGTTTACAATGGTTTTTAGTGTGAACAGGTGATCCCTGCCGCCTCGTTCAGCCCGAAAGCCCGCCTGCTCTTCAGGAATTAAAAGATGGGTTTCAGCCCATTTAGTTATCCTTTTTGCGATCATCATACTCAATAATTTGGTTAGTGTATTAATAAGCGCAATTTCCCTATAATTTTAAGGATCTTTTTTATCTCCTTTTTTCTGTAGCATACGTATATCTATCATCGACCAACTATTAGGTACTTTTTCTGACCCTAAGACCGCATTAAATAAGTTTAAAAGGTAGTATTCCCATTGAGGAGGCAAGTTCTTAAGAAATTCATTACTGATTGCGTCCAGATCTGGAGCTTTATTATTTTTACACTTTTTCAGAACTGTTGTTAATTCAGAAAAGGAAAACTCAGCATCCAAGTAGGGATGTAGAACCGACACGAAGCTTTCTTTTATATTTTCTCTGGGGGGATATATTTTGAAATGGAATTCATACCAAGTTTTAGTATTAATGACATTGACTATTTCTTTCTTGACATCAAAAATCCTAATCGTATCCCAAAACTGACCATTGTTTTGCACGTTGGCAAGATTGTACAGTAACTTTTGCTCGTATTCTAATTTTGTACTCTTTAATTTTGTTCTATATTCGTCTCCGTATCTTCACTATTATAGTAGATCGATGTACTCAGTGAGAGGTTGATATAAAGTTCATTCATTCTTTCCGGGTTCCACTTTGAAATTTCTTTGAAGTGTGGTCGTTCGCCTACCTCGCCTATCATTTCGTATCTAACTTGATCCTCAATTAATAATTCCATGTGAATCAGCATATGATCAGATTCCTCACAAAAATTGTGAGCATTAAAATCTTTCATTAATTGCAAGCCTAAGTTATTGATCCAACATAGGTCGATGGTACTTTTTCCTACTTTGGACATGCACATATAGTTCCCTATTGAATCGGATAGCGATCTGCCGTCTGCGAATAACCAAAGATTGCTTCCTAGTAAAGTACTAGAGACAACACCTGGCAATTGTTTCAATAGTGTCAGGACACCACCACTCGCGCGTCCCATTTCGCTGGTATTTTTTTTTGTTTTCTATAATAGTGGAAAACAGCTCGGTTCGTCCCATTTGACGTATTTCTTCAGAGGTGTACATGAAATCATTCGCTGAAATACCATCTCTTGTTGCCCATGCCTTGGATCCTGAGTTTCTTATCTCGGCAGCTAATGTACTTAGAGTTTTCCGCTCCTCTGCTGCTTCCTTGTCTAGGTCTATGTGTATAAAGATGTTCGTTCCTTTGAGTTTCCTCTTATACTTCAAAATAAGACGTTTCATACTACCCGAAGTTGAGGAGAGAAGAACAGGTCGAACTTTGTTTACATCAAATTTGCTAAGTCGTTTGATTGAGTCCACACTATCTATTTCCAGTCCTATTCCCATTTGTGGTTCGGCTTTTCTCTTCACTGCTCGTTAATAAACGTTCTCCGTCACTCACACAGTACACTTCACATTTGTTACACACGGGCAGCGCGACTCAGAAAGCGTCCGTACTCATTCACGTGTCGGACAGAACTCCGAATAGTTAGAATATTTACGTTGCCTTCTGTTGTTTGTGGAAGTGGACCAACTATGTCCATTGAAATTTTTCCAAATGGTGTGTCCGTGATTAACATGGGATGCTTAGTTTCACGCGGACTAATTTTTCAATTTGACATTGTGAGCACTGTTGATTATATTTTTGAATATCAATTTTCATATTCTCCCAATAATAATTTTGACGAATTCAATGATAAGTCTTTGCGACCCCTACATGACCTTCTAAATCTGAAGAATGTGCCTCTTCAAGTAATTGAGTTCGTTGTTCTCTAGTTGAATATTGAACTATTTTCGTGCATATCATAATTTTGGTAAAGGAATTAGAAAAGGTTGAAATTAGAATTTCAAGTATTTCTTTCCAACCCATGCGATTAACTTGTGAAGTTTTTGCGATACTAATAGATCGCTATTTCAGTCTGGTTAATATCAAATGCAAAAAAAATATTGAAACTTTAATGCTGTTCAAAGTGTCTGATAAATTTTCTTCAGAATCTGTTTCAATAGGAAGAGCTAAATAATATTGTTGTCTTTTCCTTATTTCTTTAGCAAGTCCATTCCCAAGGTGGCCAAATTTAGACAAAATACCACGTTTTGACAAAGCTCTTAATCGGTTATCACGTGGCGATCCGTCAGTAGCAACAAAATAAGCATAATCATCTTGACGCATAGTTAATTGATCTCGACATTCAACAGCATTTCGTTCCGTTCGTGTTTGTCCGTCTGGCTGAGTATTTAAAGGAGGTGGCTCTGGAGGGAATCGATTTTCGTTATCCTGGTACCTATTTTGATCTTCTAAATTATTTCCAATTTTCATTTGAATATTTTCAGGATTCGCATATTTATGTCCTTTGGAATTTCTATAAAATTTTCTGGTTCTGAAATTTCTTGAATATTTTCTTCATCTTGTAAATCTTTTTTCTTAATTTTTCTCCTTCCTTCTTGTCATTTCATTTTTGGAATACTCAAAATATTATGGGTCTGAATCAGACTCATCTTCAGGTTCGAAATTTGTGTGTGTTTGCTCTTCTAAATTTCGAGACTCACCAGTGGTTGTCTCTTTTCTTGGTCTGCTTGTCTTTTTTGAAGATTGCGAGATGCTTGAATTTTCGAGCACAGCTTTCTTAGACCTACCTCGTGCTTTTTTAACAGTAGGCGAGGGAGGAAAAGATTCCTTCTCACTATCTTCATGTGACTTTCCTTGATTTTCAGTCTGCTTATTAATTTGTGCTTGCTCTTTGTATTTTTTCTTCTGCCCTCTTGTAACCACAGTGTTCCAAGATTGACAGAAAGATTCATTTCTCTTTACAATTTTTGGAATTAAAAGTAAAACTGAAAAATAGAGAAGTTCTTGTATTAGACTATCATAAAATTCATTTTTATTTATATAAATTATATTATATTTATATAAATTATATTATGATTCTTTTTGTTTGGCCTGATTCCATATTGAAACAACTTAGCTGTTTCTTTACTGCATCTGCAAACAGTTTGCAAACAGCTAAGTTATTTCGATATGGAATCAGGCCAAACAAGAAGACCCTAAGGCGCTCCTTGTAGGAGAGGACAGTTTGTTGCTTACAGGCACAAAAAAATCCTGGAAGCGTAAGCATGTTTCGTCGTTACTTGGTTCGTCGTCACTATCGTCATTTATGGTTATTTCGCGACTCAAATCTTTAAGTGAGCTTTCCTTTGCTCCTTCCTCATTACGAGTATTTGTTTGGGAAAGATTCGAACTTGGAAGTGACTCTGCATTAATCTGGTAATCAATAACGTCATCAAGGGTTTGGGTTTTATTTTGGTCTGAAGAACCACTATTCAAACTTGAATTCGTGTTAATTAAGGTATTATTTGCAGGATCTATAAATTCAGAGCAATTAAAATTATCAGTTTCTGAAGTGTCTCTACCGAATTCCAAATCTAGTTTGTCTAATACCTCATCAAACTCAGTTCGATTTTTTCTATCACTTTTAAGCCCGTTCTCATTTAATTCTACTTGCTTAGCTAATTCAGGATTTTTTTTTAGCAAGATTTCTGGTGATTGTTTTTTGGATATGCCCTGAATCTTCAGGGTTTTCAATAGGCATTGGTTATTTCTCGATTTGGACATACTAAACACAATTAATAAAAGTATAATGAAAAATATAATGAGTTACCTGTTTTCGGTCAAGTTCCTTGTGCTTGAAAATTTGTATAATAATAAGTTTAGTTGAAAAAAATTATATAATTCATAATTAAATTCATATTAATATATATATATATATATACAAAATTATATAATAAATTATATAATTTAATGATTATAATATAATTATAAATTTATATAATTTGATTCTATATATTCCCGGCCGATGCACCATAAAAAGGTAGTATGTTACGTCGTAGAAAACATGAATACTGACCTTTCTTACCTAGGTTCCTCGTTTTAGTTGAGATTGAAGATCTCGTACAGCAAAGAGGTAAGAGTAGCCAATAAATAATATGCGAGGATTCATTATAACAATTACAATTATAACTAATGAACTATTAGGAGTTTACGTTAACAAAAAGCACAGGAAGCTGACGGAAGACGAGTGGGTCCTTCTCATCCTTGTCCAGTACCTTAAAATGAAAGAACTAATGTGTAATGGCTCAAAGGATTTAAGGAAATGAGTTATAAATTATTGTATTAGGACTCACCGGTTCATTGGGTTGATTGTAGATTTGACAAAGATGTTGAATTCTAATAACCTTCCGCGCGCGCGTGTGTATGTGTGTGTGTGTATGTGGAGAAATTCTAATCCAGTGATAAACGGACCGAATAGAAGAAGACGTTGTAACTGACTGTCCCATGCCGGTTCCTTAGGTTTCTATAGGGCCTTTTGCAATAATGCTTTCGTTCATACAATCGTGAAATTCCTGCAATGCTGACGTCACATGTGACTTTAATACCCCTACCCTTAGCTTCCGTTCATTCTAACGTTACTATTATACATATAGATATACCTGTACTGTACAGCTTACAACGTACGTACTATACCTTATAGCTATATTCTGCAAAGCGCAGTGTTCGTTCTATGTTCATTAAGTATTTACGATAATAATTGTATGAATATATATAATATATAAATCCCCTGAGTACTGGCGACCAGCACAACCAAGGTGCTTCTTCCCTAGAAAGATGTAAGTTTGCAGGGGCCTGAGTAGAGCGCAGGCTGGCGGAATTCCACCCACTCCCAGTGGAACTAGAATAGGGGGCGCATTGAAGGCGGATAAAAAGGCCGAGCGCGAGATCGTCTAGAGAGTCGGCGGCTGGGTAATCAGCCGCGTATGACAGAGAGCAAGTAGCGCTGTCAAGGGTGGAGCTTCCGCTTCATCTCTGGGCACAACTGTTTGCTCTCTAGAGCAAGTAACCTTGTCAAGGGTGAAGCATCTGCTTCATCTCTGTGGAGAAGATCCTTCAACTTAAGATTCGAAGGCAACTTGAAATCCTAACGTGGGAGCAATACTCTCACAAAATTCCTACGCAACTGAGTTCCTAAGCTGTAGACTACGAGGCGATGAAATAAAGGCATTACCTTCTTATCCTTAATAATTAATAATAATTGAATATTGAATTAAAGAAATAGAGTGTGGAATTGTAATCCAACGAGTAGATTCCTCAAATAATTAATATCTTGTAATTCTTCGAGTTAAAATCGAATAAATAAAGAAGAAATAAAAACAACACATTGGGATAGGGAGTAGAATAGTTTCGCCCTACGCGTGAATCATTTTAAGATTAACTTACGATTGAGGTAGCATAGCTAAGGTAGCGGCTTTTTAGGCCAGATTCTTCAATTTAGACTACAAATAACTTAATTAATAGCTAGCTGATAGGAATTGAGATAGAATAAAAAGGAGAGGGAGACTGTCCCTGGACAGAAAATATCGATTAAAAAACTCGATTATATTAGGTACAAACACACATAGCTGTGAAATCCTATATTTCTTTAATAACATGATGTTAGGATTTCCTTTATGTTTTTATGCGATTATATTTTAATGCATTGATTATCAAAATAAATGATTCATATGTCTTAAAAAGAGCATTAGTTTCTTCTCGCAAATTCGTGCCGACCATCGACCGTAGCACAAGGTCAATAAGAGAGTTTAATCAATTTATTTTAAACAAGTTGAGTACTACAAGGTATAATAATAATTGTCAAATTGATAATCAGAATATATTCACGGATGATGCCCAATAAGGGGCCCTTACAAGAAATTGAAATACGATTCATTTTGCAATAAAAATTGACAAGCTAGTATTCTCTTCTTTTTGCAAGATAAATGAAGATTATGAGAAAGGGTCGCTAACGAGTGAGGAATAGAACTCATTTCGACAAATACATGTTTTCATTCAATTCAAGCTTATTTCAAAATAAAAATTACAATTCTTCAATCAATATTCTTGAAAAAACTAGCTATTGGCACAATTTCTCATGCTCCTCCCCTTTTTTTAAAATTGTATCTCTAACGGTCGGGGTGATCTACTCTTATTTCCTGTCTTTTCTCAATTAGGTACCTTCTTTATTTACATTAATCTATTTCAGGATTATGTATAATATAATATGTTTATATTAATTTCCTCCTTATTTCAATTTTGATATAAAATTCTTCTAATTGAAATCTAGGGATTAATCACACCTAAATGTAGCGCACACCCACACTGTCTATTCTCTGTCTAATTTATTGATTCTTTATAATATTATGGTAGAAGAAAATATTAATCTGACATTTCTCAACGCTTAGAGGTTGTGTCTCAATTGGAGAACTAAATTTGCATATAGAAATTGCACCCCAATCACACTCTATCTAGTATCAGTCTATATATTCCACTATTCGATCATAACACTTATCAATGTCTAATCATAATTTAAAAAATCTATCCTTTCTAAATATCATACATCCACTACAGAACACGATAAAATCTCATCTACAGAAGTAATGCACTTTTCGCAAATCGCAAAATATCAATAGAAAATAATGCTAATTTATTGATTTTACAACACATATAAAACTTGATAAAAGTTTTCACTGATCACAAAGATATCGTTACATTAATCTCGACACACAAGGATATTTAGAGTGTTTGTACGTGCAATACATTTCACCTTGGCAAACAGGAATATTTTCACAAAGATTGTCTATTTTTACGCTAACAAGTAGTTGCACGGTACTATTCATAGCTTGTCACCGCCAACGAAGGAAAGTTGTAAATATTCCGCACATAGACGCAAGGTGCTGTCGGATAAGAATGTCTACATTAGGTAGATTTTTGAGAAGATTCAAAGTTTTTCGCTTCAAACGAAAAACGCAAGAATATAGGCAGGAATTTATGGGTTTAAAGTTCCTTTCAAAAGTATCTCTCTTTTCAAGTCCCTAGCTTATGTTTTGGATTCCAGAACTTAATTCTCACTTTCTTAAGCAGGTTGAGGAGTACAACTCCTGCCTGCTTATAAGTGAAAATTTCTTTTTTAAATGTTCTGCACAAGCTAGAATGTTTCTTAGACCAGGGAACGAAGTATAACTCCACTCTGCTCGTCAATATCTAGGTTTGGTGAATTTATTGATAAGGCACATAAGCTATTTATGAAATTCATATAAAAGCACAGTATCAACATTTATTCAATATTTTAATTTTCTTTCACAAGGATAAGTCTCAAAATATTGTATAGATTGCCTATTTTGAGTGAAAATCGCATCGATAATATAGAAGCGTTAGACAGCTCGCTAAAAGATATCAACTGTGTAAGCGCCAAAAGAAAGCTTAGGTAAGCCAGGTTGGGAAATACAACTTCCGCCTGCCTTTAGAGTCCCTTTAAGAAAGGATTAGCTAAGAGGGAAATATATCTCAATTTGTCTAACTCCTCTTTTTCACTTGAAGAGAGTGATGTGGCCAGGGGACCAAGGAGAACTTCGCTCTGCCCACAAGGTTCTCTTCGACACCCTTGCCTTTCGTCGACAATGATCCCTCTTCTCTTCTGCATCACACTTTTGCCAATATCTCTCGCA
>JAUMHM010000083.1:55516966-55528212 GCA_032362435.1 Melikaiella ostensackeni
AAGGAATTCATGATGCACAACACCTCTGTAATCCATGAAAACCGTAAGCATCACCTTCTTTTTCGACTGAAAACGACATGGTTTTTTCGGTCGCGGCTCATTGGGTGAACGCCATTCACTCGCTTGTCGACGGCCTGCCACTGCGTTCGTCATCCTCGACCGACTCTCGACCACTTCTGAAGCGTTCGTGCCAGCGGAAAACGTTCGATCTCGTTAGAATATCGTTGCCGAAACACTTCTACAATATTTCCAAAGTCTACGCACCGTTAAATCCATTTTTAACACAAAATTTAATGCAAACTCCTTAATGCAAAGTCGACGACACTTTTTTTTGTGAAAAATCGAAACAACACATAAAGATAGATGTACACAATACGGCGTCACTTCGAAAAATGTCAAGCTATCAAGTTGAAAATCTGATAGAACGTCAATGACACTTCTACCAACACAAAAAAAAAGAAGAATTGAAATCGGCCAAACGAGAGCGCCACACGGTGACGAGTCCTGAAACTTTTTGATCAAGTTGGTATATGCGGTCGTGAGCGTTTACTCACTGGTCGCTTTGAATTCGGCTGAAACTAGATTTGAATAGCGCTCGTTGATGTGCCGACCAGACCCGAGGCTGGCATAGTTACGCTAGATGAATGTATATAGGAGAAAAGTGGATCTAACATTGAACAGAATTATCCATGAGCATTTAAGCCATCTGTATGAAACAATTCTCCTGCAACGAATTTTTTGGTTTTGTAAAAAATCAATTGATAGGACTACGTATTGGTTGCGAATTCGTGTCAACATTTACTACTCAACATCGAAAATTCAAGGTGACGCCTATGGTTCAGTTTGACAGTGCAGCAGCAATGTAATAGCTACACTTTGCAAACCTAATTTGCTCCTTTGTCTAAGTTTGAGACTCGCCTCACTCCACAACAATCTCCTTCCCTGAATCTTATCGCATTTCTGCAGAAAATTGTCCTTGCCGTATTCTGTTATTAATGAGTCATATTTCTACCTAAAGTCCAGACATCGATGTCAAGACGGTGTTGGGATTTTCACATCGAGTCCCGATTTTCGTTGAAATGAGCCATTAATGTTTCCAATCTCAACGATAAGGGAAAAAAATACAAAAGTATAGTGTAAGATCTTGTCCCATTATCGCAGTATTACATGAGAAAAATGATGATACGGAAGAGTATTTGATGGGAGAAACGAAAGAATATTTTTCTGGGCGAAGATTACCGTCCAAAAATAGAAGTTTTGCGAATGTTGATTTATCACTGCAAACATTTTAAACAAAATAAGGCCGAAATTTGCGAAAAATACTGTTACAAAATGTTTTGCATTCTGGAATGAAGCAAGTGTTCCAACTACGGACAAGTATGACACAATAAAACAGTTATGACGTTCATTCGATAAATGGGTAAAAGTTGATGTGTTTCAAACAGAAGCCTTTGAAACGATAGCATATGTTAAAAATAAGAATTTTTCACGTGCTCAGTGGGAAAATGGACGTCGTTGTTATTTGACATTTCTAGTTGATACATCAGTGCTGAAAATTAATGGACTATGTAATTGTGTTTAGTTGAGAGTTGATTTTTTGTTGAAAGTTCATATTTTCCGATTGAAAATTTAACTGTTTTGTAGCAAATTTGTTTTTTCAATTGAAAATTATTATTTTTGTAAGTGAAAATTCAACTATTCAATTTTTGGTTGGAAGTTGATCTTTTCAAGTTTAATAATTCAACTAGTGGTTGAAAATTCACTTAATTTGCTGTTGATGATCCAAATAACTATGCTTGGTCAGATGAAGATGAAGAATGTATGAACGTCAGCAATGATTTAAAGATTTTAAACTTAGAAAAATCTGTAAGAGATCCAAAAACTAATGCTGCATTTAGTAATTCTCCTAAAAAATGAAATTAATGACACCAGATATATGTATAAATTTCTGTAGAACAAAACTGAGTGATAAAAAGGCTGCCCGTATTTTAGCTGCAACTTTGGTTTGACTTTGGTTGGTTCAACTCAGACGAAACAGATATTAGTAGGCAAACTATAAGAAGGAATAGAATAAAGTTTAGAACAAATATCGCCGAAGAAGTAGAGAACAAATTTGTAGTAGGGAAAACGAGAATTCAGAGGGATGGGAAGCTCCTCACAGCTCTTGGAAATTAAAATAGAAAATAGATATAGAAAATAAAATAGAAATATAAATATGAAATGGGAAATAAAAATAGAAGAGTTGATCGACTGCCGGTCCTCGTTCCAAGGGCAGAGGTCAATGAGTTATTAGGGATTCCGAAATTGGAAAATGGAACTGGAAAAGCTGAAGCCAATGCCACCATTGATTTACTTCAAGAATGGGGAATTGTGGAAGAAGTTGTCGGCATGTTTTTTTGATACCACAGCCTCTAACTCCGAACCATCAAATGGCAAATGTGCAATTTTAGAACGCAAGATTGGTCGACCTTTATTGCATCTTGCATGTCGCCATCACATCCACGAGCTACCTGTGAAAGCAGTTTCCGGAGAATGCATGGCACCTACGTCTGGACCAGAAGTACTTTTGTTTGAGCGTTTTCGAAAAAAATGGCCAGACCTGAATCAATAAAATTATAAATTTGGAACTGATGATTCAGAAGTAGCTGAAGCATTTAGGAATGAGAAAGCTAATATTCTAGAGTTTGCTTCGATGATATTAAAGGTTAGATTAAAATTCATAAGTACTTTATTAGTTTTAATGTTTGAAAGGCATAGGAACATTTTACTACAAAATTTTAAGAAAACCTGATAAAGTTTCACTCAAGATTTAGTTCAAATTTTAAAGTGGAATTTATTTTTCTTAATCTTGAACATTGATTTTCATCTAAATTATTGCCATTTGATGCAAACAAAAAAATATTTACTCATTCGTTTCGGATTTTCAGCAGAAAAATGTCGGTCACACTCTGATATCGCGATCATCAATTCTGATTCCCTCCGAACAGAATAGTTCTTTTTCGATCAAACCTTTTTCTTTCTCATTCAGCATCCCCATTACTCTCATGAAATTTTTCATTTTTGCAAGAAATTAAAAATTTGATTGATAATCACTATCCAAAGCCAATTTTGAAATCTCATGAAATTTCAATCTAAAAAATTCTCGGTCTTTTTGCTTGGAACTGGCTAACTTTTCTAGATGAAAGTTCATTTACCCATATTCAGAAAGTTAATATCTCAGGAGCGTGTTTTTATTTTATTTTTCAATAGAAAATTGAATTCTTCATCGTCAAACTTCGAAATACTACAGTTCGAGAGTAGACTTTTGTTTCATCTTTGAATAGTGTTTTCGGTTTAACAGAACATTGAAGAATAATTCTGAATTTATGAATACATTTGTTTCTTCAATGATAAAGAATATAATACAAATATTTATCTAAAAGAAACATTCTTTCCTGTTGATAGAAGGGAGCAGAAGCACAATCACGAAGGGATTATGAGGAACAGCTGGATTCGATAGTAATTTTTATTGGTGCCAGATCTCGTGAAGAGATAAGATTCAAATTGCCAGGAGCAGTATATCATGCTAGGCGGATGAAAAAAACTCTCTACTCGTTAAAAATTTTCTTGTTTCTAGAAGAATTTCCTCTAACTAACGGTGAAATCAATGGTTTTCGAAAAGTTTACATCTTTATCGTACTCTTCTACCAAAAAGTTTGGTTTACAGCACAAAAACCAGATGCAGCTGCACGCAGTGATCTTCGTTATGTACAGCAACTCATCAACTTTTCTGTTCTCAGAAAAAAGTATGCAATGTCACACTGACGAAAATGGCAGGCCATCTTAGGTACTTGAGCAAGGGATAAATCGGTTTCGTGTTCTTCGATAAACATATTTCGCTGAAATGCAAGCGTAAAATGTCAGTAGCCATTAAAGAACGATCCGGTACTGCAGTGCCGTCGAAGCGTTTGGTACTTAATCTGAAGAACAAAAGTGAGATTCAAACTAAACCCTCGATCAACTTATGACGACGCACACAATTAATTAATTAGAAAATTTAAATATTATTTCTAAATTTTTTAAACTCCGATCCAGAAACCTGTGATTCAAGAGCGGATTATGAGTTTAGTCTGCCAGTGATCCGTGGTTTGTCTGTCACAAATGAGCGCACTGAACGCGGAGTGGCTTTAATATGCGAATAAAATTCGCAAATTACTCGCGATGAAGAGCAACTGCAGAAACTCCTGTTAAATTTAAATTTTCATTGACAGAATTTACCAGATTCCGACAAAGAATCGCTCGAAATGTCTATGGAAGAATACATATTTCGTCAGCCATTGCAGTTATGAATGAAATTCACAAATTACTTGCGATAAGAAGCAACTGTAGAATCTCTTATTTAATGTTAATTCTCATCGACACAATGTACCAGGTACTGACAGAGAGTCGCTTATAACGTCGCTAGAAGACTAAGTATTCCTTCAAGCATATGAAGTTGTAAATAATTATCCAATTTCATAAATACGAGTAAAAGAACAATAAATATTTAATTTCATTTACTTTCTGTTTGAATTTATTCCATTTTTTCCTTCAACTCACTTTATGGTGTGAGGAAGCCTCAGGTGATAAGAGCCATAAATAAGTAGGGGGAGCACCTGAAGCACTCAAGAAGAGTGGAACCTTTTGATTGAGTGGCGTCTATTCTATTGAATTCATACTCGAAGCCAAGACGTCGCCAAAAATGCTGATTTCAGATGAAACATGATTCCCGTCAATGCAAAGTAGTCATATATATCCTATGTTTTCAAGGTCGCTGACTACGAATCCGAAGTCGTTGTGGTTTTATGACGTCACCCTTTGTCTCCAACCAAAAAAAAGGGCAAATTGGTAATTTTATGTAAAACATGCATTTTTTCAATGCAAAGTGGTCATGCCCTAAGTTTTTGAGGTCGCTGAGTGGAAACAAATATGAAAGCAACTGTCTATAGGAATAGAGAAAGAAATTTCAGGAAATATTCCACAAAAGAAAAAGGACTTTCATTAGTTCACTGTCATGATATAAATGGATTGATGGATGAACCGAAACGAGGGATTCACAGAGCCATCGAATGGAGACTATTCATAGATTCCTGTAAGAGAAGTTTGGAAGCTGTTTTGCTTCACAATACGAATGTTTGCGCTCCCATACCAGTAGCACATTCAACTACGTTGAAAGAGAATTACGGAAATATCAAGTTGGCATGGAATAAATTGAAATATTTAGAACACAATGGGTGGATTTGTGGGGATTCCAAAATATTGGTGATAATTCTGGGTCCGCAATCAATTAACGTTAAACACCCATGTTTCCCATGCTCATGGGATAGAAGAGAGCGACCTAACCATTATAAAAAATTTGATTGGCCAGTCAGAAGAACTATTGATCTAGGATTAGTGAACATCGTCAACCTATCACTAGTGGATCCGGCGAGAGTTTTACTGCCACCTCTGTATATAAAACTGGGCATGGTGAAGCCGTTTGTATCAGCATCAGAGAAAGAAGTTAGCTGTTTTATATATCTTCAAGGACAATTTCCAGAACTATCGGATGCAAAACTAAAAACAGGAATATTCGATGGACCTCGAATCCCGAAGATGTGTAGGGATCAGAATTCCGTCACAACTATGTACAAAGTGCGAAAAGCAGCTTGGTTAAGTCTCAAAAAAGTTGTTGAAAACTTTTTAGGGAACCACAAGAATGATAATTACAAAAGAATTATGAGAAATATGATACAGAACTTCGGGTAAAATGGGATGTAATATGAGCTTGAAGTTACATGTATTAAATTCCCATATTGGCTATTTTCCAACGAATTTGGGTGATTATAGTGAGGAGCGTGGGAAGAGATTCCATCAAGATATTATACAGATGGAACGTCGCTACCAAGGGAGGTGGGAGATAAACATGATGGCAGACTTTTGTTGGACATTGAGGGGTGAACATACACAGAAATGAGTTAAAAGGAAGCGGAATCCATTGAGTCGATCTTTCGAAGATGAAAGAGTGCGATAGTCAAGAAGGGGGTGAATTGAAAGGAACTCCCTGTGAATTCGGACTAAGGAACCTAATGACATAGGATATGACCACTTTGCTTCGAAAAAATACATGTTTTACATAAAATTACAAATTCACCACGTTTTTTTTTAGGTTGGAGATGAAGTGTGACATCATCAAACCACAACGACACAGCATTCGTACTCAGCGACCTCAAAAACATAGGATATGACCACTTTGCATTAAAGAGATGCATGTTTTACATAAAATTACCAATTTGCCACGTTTTTTTGAGATTACGGATGAAGTGTGACGTCATCAACCCACAATGACTCCGGATTCGTACTCAGCGACCTCGAAAACATAGAATATGACCACTTTTCATGGACGAAAATCATGTTTCACCTGAAATCAGGGATTTTCCATGTTTTTCGAGGAAATTTTCGGAAATGGGTTAAGAAGATTGGGAAAGGAAGTACTAGCACCGAGTATGTCGGAATTAAGAATGCTGTTGACTAAATTGTATCCTCAATTCTAAAACTAAAGAGCGATAAGGCTGCTGGTATGGATGGTATCACTGTCAAAATGCTTATGAGTGGTGGCGGATATTTGTGCGTGTGGCTGGACAAATTCATAAGTATGTGTGCTGAGAACGGTAAAGTTCAAAATGATTGGGGAAAGGCGTTTATCTTTCCACTCTACAAGGGAAAGGGTGTTGGAGGTGGCTATACTAATTATAGAGGGATTAGCCAACTAAGTACGGAGGGAAAAATATTTACCAAAATACTTATAGGTAAGGTAGCGACGCAAAACCGAGTGACTCTACTCTGGACCTCTGGACACAGTGGCATTTAAGGTAATGTAATCTCGGACAGACTATCAAAACTAGTACTAAAAGGAAACTTCGCTGTTCCGAACCATTCGTAGGCATTTTCAGTAGGTTGGTCATTGAAAAAATTAACCGTTGTCTGACTTAGGAACATCAAAAGGAGTGGAATAAGGTCAATGGTTGGAGAAAGACCAAAACACTCATGGGTTTACAATAAGACTTTAAACGAGCTGGAGACTTACGTAAGCTTGGTAGGAATAAAGTCAAGGTCCTAACAGAAATGTTTATAGGGCATGGAAACCTAAATTATCACAGACATGAGATAGGGCTTGCAGATCGCCCCCTCTGTCTCGTGTGCGAAAAGGATGATGAGACAGCTATACACATGCTTTGTCACGGCCTCGCAATTGCGGGGAAGCGCCTAGCACTCACCGGCAGTAACTGCATCAGTGAGTCAGACATATCGGGCTAAGGCGTGGCTGCGGTGCTCTTCGTATGGAGAGGGCTTTGGGGTTCCGCATAGACCTACAAGGGGGCGCGACGGGACTACCGAAGCACTAGGGGCTCTTTTGGTCTCAAACCTAACAATAATGATAATAATATATAGGTGAGGTAATGGGAATAACAAGCTTTATTCAAAAAAGTTTTTTCGATTCGCGCCAGATTGTGATGCATTTGCGAGTTGAAGTCGCGGATTTGGAATGCGGGATTCGCATCCACAAGGTCAGGAAACTCAGCGATGCAACTAACGGAAAACAAAATGTCATATAATGCATATTTTTCTGCTATTCTTTGCTATTCCTCACAACAACAACAAATAATTTTTTTGCTCTATGACTTTTCGAGGAAACAGGGCGGCGCTAGCTTGCCGTCGACTCAGCGGCGCCCTTCAAAAAAATCATTAAGTTTTAAAAAATGACTAGGTTTTATTTTTTCGCTCTTTTTTGCTTTCCAATGTGCCTCGAACCGTTCTTGTAAAATCAACCCTTATTTTTAAAAAGTAACCCCCTATGCAGCAAAGACGTATTTAAAGAAAAAAAAATCCTTATCCAGATGGAAAATACTCATAAAATACTAACACGGTATTATTTTAAAAACATAAGTGAGAAGCAAAATTATTCTTCACCCCTAATCGTTACAAAAACAACCCCCGTATTTGTATCCGAATACAAACCTGCAGAATGATGCAAAAAATTGTATACATTAATAGTTGAGATTCTTGAGCTCTTTCTTCACTTTGCAACGTCATATCAATCACTTTTGTAGAATTAACCCTTATATAAAAAAGCAACACCCTGTAATGGAAACACGTATTTAAAGAATTTGAAGATAAAGATATCCATATTGAACTTACTCATAAAATATTAACACGGTACTCTTAAAAAAAATTATTTCTCACCCCTTTTCGTTACAAAAATAATCTCCGTACTGCATAAGCTAAAATTGCAACATCTTTTAACAAAATTATTTTCCAGTCTATGTGTGTATATTAAAAAAATATAATTTGCTTTTTTCGATGCATCTCTTAATGCCTTTAAACAACTTCCAGTACAACAATTCCTATCGAGAAAAATCCATTCTCATGAAACAATTATCTAAATTTTCAGAACGATTGAAAACTTTTTGAGGGCAGAAATTTTCGAAAATAATTTTTCCAAATAGTTATCAAAATTATTTTCAAAGATGACTAAAAATAATTTTAAAATTCTGAAGAACTACTCGTGTGACTAAGAATGCTGGGGATTTATATGACTATTGTAAAATGGATTTTGGATTTTATTCTGTGTAATAACCTATGAGGACCATCTGTCTAAATAACTTCCACAAAAAATTCATCCAGTTCTGCACATAATTGTCGCATGATACCAAGTCCCCGATTTATTTTCTCCTTGAAATACAGGGCCGTGTTGTTTCTGCTAATGAATATTAAAGATTCGAACTTGCAAAAAGTCGATATTATTAAGGTAGGTAAGGTTTCTTGATTCTTCCAGCGGGTTAATACGGATAGGGTTCATGCTCCAACTATCCCAGGAAACTACCCCTATCGCGAAATTTGGCTTAATTTGATGGGAAAACCTTTGCGAATGTTTTCGCCTCTGCTACTATCGAAACTCCTTAAATTTCGAACTTATCCAGGTAGATCAGTCACATAATTTTTTTATCAAGTCAATGCTGCAAGCGACCCAGTTCTAACATTTCCAAAAAACCACCCTTATTGTGAAATCGATCTGAATTCGATTAGTGGTAGATTATGCACATTTTTGGACTCTTACCTTAGCGAGACCCATACAAGTTCGATCTTATCGAGGTAGATCAGTCACATGATTTCTTTATCAACTCAACACTGCAAGGGATCAAGTTTTAGCAAACCCAAAAAACTACTATAAAAAAATCATGTGACTGATCTACCTGGATTAGGTCGAACTTAAATGGGTTTCGCTAAGTTAGGTGTCCAAAAATGTGCATAGTCTACTACCAATCAAATTCAGACCAATTTCACGATAAGGGTAGTTTTTTGGAGATGTTAGAACTAGATCGCTTGCAGCATCGACTCGATAAAAAAATCATGTGACTGATCCACCTGGGTAAAGTCGTATTTGAATGGGATTCACTAAGGTATGTGCCAAAAAATGTGCATAATTTACCACTAATCAAATTCAGACCCATTTCACGATGAGGGTAGTTTTTGGGTTTGCTAAAACTTGGTATCTTGCAGAATTGAGTCGATAAAAGAATCATGTGACTGATCAACCTGGATAAGGTCGAGTTTGTATGGGTTTCGCTAAGGTAGCAGTCAAAAAATGTGCATAGTCTACTAGTAATGAAATTCAGACCAATTTTGCGATTAGGGTTGGTTTTTGGATTTGCTAAATCTTGGTTCCTTGCAGCATTGATTCGATAAAGAAATCATGTGACTGATGTACCTGGATAAGATCGATCTTGTGTGGGTGTCACTAAGATATGTGACCAAAAAATGCATAGTCTACCACCAATCAAACTCAGACCACTGATTAACTTCAGGCCAATTTCACGATGAGGGTAGTTTTTAGGGGACGTTGGAACTGGGTTTCTTGTAGCATTGACCCGATAAAAAAGTCATGTGACTGATCTACCTGGATGAAGTGGTACTTGTATGGGTTTCACTAAGGTATGTGTCCAAAAATGTGCATTGTCTACCACTGATCAACTTCAGGCCAATTTCACGATGAAGGTAATTTTTAGGGGACGTTAGAACTGGGTTTCTTGTAGCATAGACCCGATAAAAAAGTCATGTGACTGATCTACCTGGATGAAGTGGTACTTGTATGAGTTTCACTGAAGCAGGATTTGAAAAATGTGCATAGTCTACCACAAATCAAATTCAGACCATTTTCACGATTGAGGTATTTTTTTGAGATGCTAAAATTTTATACCTCAGAGCATTGAGTCTATCAAGGACCAGGTGACTGGTCTACCTAGATAAGTTCGAAAGAGGAGTTTCGATAGTAGCAGAGTCGAAAACATTCTTGAGCGTCTTCTCATCAAATGAAGCCAAATTTCACGATAGGGGTGGTCGCCTGGAATAGTTGGAACATGAACCCTTACCATATTAACCCGGTGGAAAAATCCAGAAACCGAACTACCTTAAGAGGATCGAATTTCCGCAAGTTCGAATGCTTGAAAATTTACTAGCAGAAACACCACGGCCCTGTATTTCAAGGAGAAAATAAATCGGGGACTTAATATTATGCGACAATTATGAGCAGAATTGGATGCGTTTTTGGTGGAAGCGATTTAGACAAATGATTCTCACAGGTTATTACACAGAATAATAGCCAAAATGTATTTTATAACATTCATGTAGATTCTCAACATTCCTAGTATCACGAGTGGTTCTTTAGAATTTTAAAATTATTTGTAACGAATAGGGGTGAGAAGTAATTATTCTCAAAAGTACTGTGTTATCATGTTATGAGTAAGTTTAATCTGGATATCGAGTTTTTTTTAAGTACGTGTTTCAATACAGGATGTCGCTTTTTTTATAATAGGGTTGATTTCACAAAAACGATTTATGTGACGTTGCAAAGTAAAGAAAGAGCACAAAATCCCAACAGTTAATGTATACAAATTTTGGCATCAGTCTGTACGTTTGTATTCGGATAATTTCACTCCTTAGTTATGTTTTAAAAAAACCGCATTAGTATTCTATAAGTACCACCATGATCAAAAAGTTTTAGGACTTCATTTTTAAAATCAAAAATACAAGTTTATTCATCATAATCGATCAAGCGCACTTATGCCAGCGCTTGATCCAATCCTCGAAACATTTTTTATAATCGGTTTGCGATATAGCCATCAAAGCCATCTTCGATTTTTCCATGACCTCATCTCGGGTGCTGTAACGCGTTCCGCGGAGCGGTTTCT
>JAUMHM010000083.1:55547616-55562446 GCA_032362435.1 Melikaiella ostensackeni
GCTACTTCTTCTCCTTCTCCTATAAAATCGACGAAAGGCCGCTAAGGGCCCTTTTCTCGGAGCGCGTCACATTTATATATATATATATATATAAATGTTTGGCGCCCCAAACGGTCTTCTTTTACATACCGCGCCCTTAGGTACCCAGTCCGTCACTGAAATACCATGATTGATAAAATGTGAATCGGTGGAAATAGTTCAGTCCTCAGATAAATCGAGTAGGACACTCAATCGCCTCTAACTCAGAACTAGAAAGTGCTAGCTCAAGTTACAGGCCGTACTTGGAATCAACAGGAAAAATTCTATGCAAAAATTGTTTATCACGTAAAATGTTTCATCTGAGCCCTCGTGGTAATCGATAATCTAAAATTTGGTTAAAAAATTTCAACTTTAACCTAAATCTTCAAGGTCGGAAATAATTTTTTGCACCTTGTCCGTAATTTTCCTATACTCTGTAGGAATTCATCTACAATGAAAAAAATCATTTCTTTAGGATATTCCTATCAAAAGTTCTACGATTTTGAAACAAAAATTACGTTTGTTCCCACTGTGCGACGCCTCGAGTTCTGGCTCGTATTGCAACTTCACACAAAAAAGTGCCGCTTAGGGTTCTTGTGACATGAATCATTTATCAGTTACATAAAATACAACGACCTTAATTATTTAATTGAAATAATTGAGTGAATATGATCACTGTGCCTGATGCCAGATATTTTTTTAATAATGAAATAACGTAAATTACAAATCCTGACCATTGACACCTAGCATATGGCCTTTCAACCTCCATCTTTGACATTTGATATTCGACCCATGATCTTTATATTTTTACCCCTCGTCTTCAGCCTTTGTCCCCGGACCCCTGAAAGTGGACATATTATCTTTGACCTATGGTATATTCATCTCAATTTTGAGCATTCTCACTATTATTTTATGTCATTATATATTCTTATACTAAAAGATCATTAAACATTTTTTAATATTGCCCGCCGATTTTTACATTCTCATCTCAATGAGAAGGTATTGAATTATGTGAAAATTGACATTCGCGGATTTCATTAAATCTCCATGCCTCGAGACCTCCTAAATGCGAAAAAATAGGTTTTACGATTGTGTCTGTCTGTTGTCGTTGTCGTCTGTATACAGGATAACTCTTGAAAGACTTATCGGATTGGATTGTGCTTTGATATACGTTTTTAGGTACCCAAAATGAAATTTGAGTTCTTTAAGCAGCCATTTTTTGACCAACGGTTCTAGTTTCATGCATCTGAATGGTATTTAGAAAATCGAAAATTCCATTTTCCAGCTAAATTATACGAGATACGAAAAAAATATTGAAATCAAAATTGTTCAACTAAAAAAATTATACAAATTTTCTCAAAACTATTTTTTGATGAGACCTATAGTTTTTCTTAATCGTGAAAAATGTTCTTTAAAAAAATCCATTTTACTGCAAAATTATACGAAATACCAAAAAGAGGTTAAAAAATATAATTGTTCACCTTGCAAAGACCTACAAATTTTCTACGCACTATTTTTTGATGAAATTCATAGTTTTTTTTTCAATTGTGAAAAATGTTATTAAAAATAAAAAATTCCACTTTCTGGCAAAACTATACGAGATACGAAAAAAATGTCGTAAGTCCAAATTCTCCACAAAAAAATCGACAAATATTTATTGAGCTATTTTTCAATACAACGCAAAGTTTCTGTTTTTATCGTGAACAATGACATAAAAAATAAAAAATTTAAGTTTTTGGTGAAACAACACAAGATACAACAAAATGTTTGATGGCAACATTTTTACCGAAAGAAAGGTCTACATATTTCTTATTAACCATTTTTTTATCAGATGGGCAATTTTCGTTTCAATCGTGAAAATATGCTTTCAAGAATAAAAGATTTCAATTTTATGGAAAAACTACACAAGATACAGTAAAATATTTGATGACGTGATTATTCACCTAAACCGAAGTCCCGTTAATTAATTACAGTTTTATCAAATCTAAAATTAGAAAAATGAATAATAATGAATGCACTCATCTAATTTGTTAAGGGATAAACATAACCAATTATAAAAATTAAGATATAGATATTAATAAAACAAAAGATCACCAAATTACAGTTGTCAATAGTCGAACACTTATTTTCAAGAATTCTGCATAAATATGGGGGATATACCTTGGCCGAGCGCAATGCGCGAGACCCGACAGACGCGCGCCCTAGGCGCGCTTAAGCTTATGGAAGAAGCGAGCCGCGCGCTTAGCGCGCAATGAGAATTTGCCCGCACAATGGGCAGAGTTTTTTCTTAGATTTAATTAACATTTTTTATTGAAAATGAGTGAAATTTTCATATGATTTGAAACGAAAATATCTTTTCGATTTCTTTGTGTAGTTCCGGTATGTCCGTATTTTTGGGACTTACGTGTTGGAGCTTATTGTTTGAAATATAAAGCTTCATACTTGAGATTTAGGTTTGAGATTTGGGAGTTGAGAAAAAAATGTAATGAATTTAGGCTTATCATTGGCTTTATTACCAATCTATTAAATTATCAAGTTTCGACAACAATAATTTTAAACAAAATTATGAAATAAAAATATGCAATACTCTCACAAAGCGCATGGTACTCGAAACCGGGCTACTCGAGAAGCGCCCGCTTCGTTAAGCCACGCATCTAGGGCTTGGCAGGAAAGATCTCTGAGAGGAATTGGAGGTCTATTTGAATATAATCTCGCGCAGGCGTATTAGGTGCCACGCTGAAGGTGCATACTGAATTTAGAGCTAGTGGGCGGGAGAGACGCTTAACAAAAAAAGCGCCTACTGTAGAAGGCGCCTTGTGAGAGTCTACTGTAGTTTATTAAAGAAAATCAAGTTTTTTCATTCGCTAGCATTATCTAGAGACAAGAAAAATTTTCCTGAATGAAGAAAATATATTGTATCCTACTTATTCGTGCTGATATATTCTGGATTCAATGCTTTTTTTTCGTGTACCAGGCCCTTTTTGAAGCCGTGAACCGCCTTCTTTGAACAATTGTTTTCACTTGAAACCTTTTTTATTTTTACTTGCAACGTTTTCCAGTTTTCCGGAATTTTCGTCTGGAGCAGAGGATTGAATCATTACTTCACGATCATGTGGTTGAACATTTACCACAGGTCCATGTGGTTCTGGAACATTTACTATATGATAATGTGATGGGCTAAGTTTTCTAGACTCACTCTGCTCCCGAACCTCCTGAACTTCTTCTTCGTTGGGTATATATTGCAGGTTATAGTCATTTTTGTGCGCCAAGACATATTTGCGATCAATGTTAAATATTGAGAAACAAAACCATTGTTCGGTCTTCCAACGATAAAATCATTGGCTTCTAGAAGAGGAATACCTGGCTGCACTGGATGATAGTGACCATTTTCCTTGTAGAAGATACCTTTTTTGTCGTAATGAAATTGTCGGTTTGATGCACTCGACTCTTTCGTATATTTATTAGTGGATGATAAGCCTTCTTCAAAATTCCTTGCGGACGTACTGGCTGGACTCCTGAGAACGTAGACCTGATTGGAAAATCTTTCCGGTAAACATGCTTCTGTAAGAAAAAATGGAAATGGATGAGTTTAAATACTTCAAACGATATATTTAAACGACTTAACAGTGAACCTGATATGAGTTCAGATATGTATTAAATTCTGTTATAAAACAGCGAAGCAGTCCTGGAACAGAAGGTCAAAAATGAAGAAAATCAACAATTCTTTTGTTTTTGAAATGTTTCTGTCAACATTTGGGCCCTCATCAGTGAAAAAAACATTTATTTGGTGTCAAAAACATACAATGATGTAGAGAAAAACAAAACAGGATAAATAATTGATAAAAATTAAAATTTTAAATTTTAAGAGAAAAGAAATGGGTTATCTCAAAAAGGAAAGGTTTATAAACATCAGAAAATAAATTATTTTCATATCTAAGATTTACTGTATTTGGTACTCTGTTGATAAAAAAGTTTTCAACCATTTTTCTACGGGCTCTTTTGTTCTCTAATGATAAAATCTCAACATTATCCAAATCGAAATTATGACCAGTATCAATATACTCGTAATGTTTGGTGAGAGCAGTATGTGTAACTTTATCAGGATGGGAAATAGAATATTCATGCTCACGACCACGGGTTTCTATAGATCTGCCAGTCTCACCTACGTAAGAAAAAGGACAGACAGCACAATTGTATTTATAAACAACTCCAGAAATTTTGTTTTTGGGAAGTGGATCTTGAAGATTATTAAAAAATTTGAAAAAGCTATTAGTTGGTTTGTAAATGATCTTGATTTTATGTTTCTTTAGGACTTGTTCAATTTTTCCCGATAAACCTTTTATGTATGAAGGAACTGTGAAATCAACATAAGAGACTTCTTATTGTTATTAGATTTTAGAAGCAAATTCTGTATTATATAATCAGAATGTTTCTTTTTCTTTAAACAGTTGTTTATTAGGTATATTGGGAGACCATTATCTTTTGAGGTATCTCTGATTAAATTTATATTTTTGATTCTAAATTCTGGATCTGAAATTCTAAGAATTCTGTAAGATAAACCTGTGACTAAACCAATTTTGTGGCAAGTAGGATTAAAAGAGTTGAAATTTAGATAAGGACCAGAGCAAGTTCTGTTTTGATACCAATCAATTTTTACAAAACCTTCACATCTACGAGTAATAACAAGGGTGTCCAAAAAAACTGATTTTTGAATTTTCTTCATCTTCTATGGTGAAATTAATATTGGGATGGTGAGAATTGAAGTTTTCGAGAAGTATATGGATTTTATCTTTAGAGCCAGCTGTAATTATGTCATCTACATAACGGAAGAAAAATTGCACTAAAAAAGGTAGATTTTCGAGACAGTGAGATTCGAGTTTCTCCATAACTGAATTGGCAGATGAAGGTGAGAGGGGAGAACCCATAGCTAAGTCACTTTCCTGTTTATAAGTGGAGCCACCAAATTTGAAAAAAAAATTGCTTCTATAAAAAAGTTCTGTCATCTTTGTGATTCTAAAATTCGTTCCACAAAAATTAATTGCAATAGGAATTGGTTTGTGAATCTCAGTAACTATGTTATTCCTCAAGAAGTCATTGATTTGTTGTCTTTAGGACTTGAGTTTTCATCGAATATTAATAACATCAATGACCTACACGTTCACAATATCATTGCGTCTATTGAAACTGGTATTTTTAACTTAGATGGCGAATCTCAAACTTTATTTACAAACCAATGTTCCCATATTATCATAAATCATGTTTCCTTTTTAAGACATCAAAATCGACTCAAATGTGAACCTATAACTGATTCTAATGTGATACGTGAAATCAAGCTAAGAAATCCAGATATGATGTTTACTAATTCTGATAACGGCAATGTTACGATTGCGATGTCTAAAACTGATTATGAGCAAAAAATGTCTGATATCCTAAATGATAAAAAACTTTATTCCTTCTTCAAATTTGAATACACTGCTACTCTGCAAGACAAAAATAATAATTTGATCCCTGATTCAGAATTTAACAATTTTATTTCTTCTTACCAAGCTAAAGAACTCAAAATTTACACGGCCATACTCCAAGGGCCTACGGCCTTCCTAAAATTCATAAACCTGATACCAAAATTTCCAATAATGTCATTGAAAAAAACGATTCACACGTCACAGGTAGCTTATCCTTCGTACAAAAAATCAAGTTATGTCGTATCTCTCGTGATTACATCTTAGTTTCCTCAGATGTCGTTTCCATGTTTGATAACATTCCTACACCTGATGTTCTATGCTGTGTGTGGTCTGAGATTTCTGAATTTACAGACATTCCACTTCATTACTTTTTAGATTGCATTGAACTATGTTTAAATTGCACCTTTTCCAAATTTGGTGGCTCCACTTATAAACAGGAAAGTGGCTTAGCTATGGGTTCTCCCCTCTCACCTGCATCTGCCAATTTAGTTGTGGAGACACTCGAATCTCATTGTCTCATAAATCTCCTTTTTTCAGTTCCATTTTTCTTCCGTTATGTAGATGACATAATCACAGCTGTTTCTAAAGATAAAATCCATATACTTCTCGAAAATTTCAATTCTTACCATCTCAATATTAATTTGACCATAAAAGTTGAAGAAAATTCAAAAATTGGTTTTTTAGACACCCTTGTTATTGGATGTGAAGGTTTTGTAAAAATTTATTGTTATCAAAAGAAAACTTGTTCTGGTCGTTATCTAGATTTTAACTCTTCTCATCTTAGTTGCCATAAAATTGGTTTAGTCACAGGTTTATTTTACAGAATTCTTCGAATTTCAGATCCAGAATTTAGAATCAAGAATATAAATTTATTCAGAGATACCTTAAAAGATAATGGTTTTCCAATATACCTAATCAACAAGTGTTTGAAAAAGAAACTTTCCGATTATATAATACTGAATTTGCTTCCAAATCTAATAACAATAAAAAAGTCTCTTATGTTGATTTCACAGTTCCTCCATACATAAAAGGTTTATCGGAAAAAATGGAACAAGTCCTAAAGAAACATAAAATCAGGATCATTTACAAACCAACTAATAGCTTCTCAAAATTTTTTAACAATCTCAAAGATCCACTTCCCAAAAACAAAATATCTGGAGTTGTTTATAAATACAATTGCGCTGTCTGCCCCTTTTCTTATGTATGGTAGGTGAAACTGGCAGACCTATAGAAACCCATGGTCGTGAGTATAAATATTCTATTTCCCATCCTGATAAAGCTGCACAAACTGATCTTACTAAACACTATATTGATACCGGCCATAATTTCGATTTCGATAATCTTGAGATTTTATCACTAGAAAATAATATAGCTCGTAGAAAAATGGTTGAAAACTTTTTTATTAATAAAGTACCAAATACAGTTAATCTTAGATATGAAAATAATTTATTTTCTGATCTTTACAAACCTCTTACAAAACTTTAAAAATTTCAATTTTTGTGTCGTTAAAGTTTCTTTCTACTTTATCGACCTATTCATCATTTTCTGTTGTCTTGTTTAAATTGAGATTGAAATTTTTATTTCCGTAATCGTTTGTAACAGTTGCAGTTTAATGGTCGTAGTAAACATTCTCTTCAGGACAGATAACATTGTGGAAATAAAAAACATCGCAGTCTGCCGGCATGAGGCACCCCCATTCTGTTTCCAAGGGGTTAAATCACCCTCAAAGCACGTTTCACATTCATGAAACATTTTAAGTGTTGCAAATTAATTATTGTGATGTACAAAATTTTACAGAAATTTATTTTATTCATTTCCTATAATATTTTGTAGAAAATAAATTGTTTTACGGAATTTACATATACTCTACGAGATATTATTCTTCATATTCATGGCATGTTCCATGCTGTACGCTTACTCTTTTAATGGAAGTTAACGTTAATTAATTTTTTGTATCTTCATGGGACCGTTTGAAATCCTGGAAAATTAGGCATTTTACCAAATGGAACAAGATTTTCGCGTGAGTGATTAATTGTAAGCAAAGAAACATGAAGTTTATTTTGAACGCCTTAGTCTTCACCCCTATATCTCGACCTAAAAGCAAAGTTTCATAAGGGAAATATTTCTTTCTTTTGTCTCTCCAAAAAAGCAATCGAAAAATTATAAACACTACCTATGTTTCATGACAGATGAGGTTTATCAACTTTCAGATGAATATTCACGCTATCATTCATCGATATCATTCAGGATATCTTTCAATTCTCAATATCTCGGCGTGTATCTCTAAAAATATGGTAACGTGTGCAAATTAAGTGTTAGTATATTGCACTTGTCTTACGCGTAATGTGTATGTGTTGTACATATTTTTCAATTTGCACACGGTACCACAAAAAAATTATCGCCTCTGCGTGCATCTCTAAAAATATTGTAACCTGTGCTGATTCAATGTTAGTATATTGCATTTGTCTTACGCGTAGTGTGTATGTGTTGTACATATCTTTCAATTTGCACAAGGTACCGCAAAAAAATTATCGCCTCGACGTGCATCCTTAAAAATATTGTAACGTGTGCAAATTCAATGTTAGTATATAAAAAGAAATTTACACGCAAAAAATTAGTTGCTACCTCAAGAAACTGTGAAATAAGGTGATGAGAAGTAAATTTTGAAAAATATTGCTAAAATGATTGCGAATCCTGTAAACGTAATAAATCTTCTTTTTGCGACGTTCCAAACAATGTATTTAATGGAGAAACCTATAACACGGGAGAAGACTTTTTTGGCAGAAAAATTTAAGCAGTTGTTACTTGACACTATATTTCAATTTAATGTGGAAATACATGAGGAACAGTCTTTAGACTTTTAAGAACCGTTCAAAGAATCGGAAATTGAAATAATTGATGATGATGATGACAGCAAAATCAATTGGACAGAAAATAATGAACTTGTGGGAATTCGCTCGCAGAAAGACACTGATGTGGATTTTGAATATAAAAAAACAGCTGTTGAATACTGGAAAAACGAAGACGGAGGCAAGAAAAGAAGAAAATTTCGCACTGTTCAACATATGTTCCGACGTCTATCTTCTGGACGTCAGTTAAGAAGGTGGGCTCAGCAAGTAGAAGCAGGGGGAACAAGAAAAGATAACTTATTTGAAATAACAGAATTTGTAATTAAAAATTTAATGATGCTCTTAATGCTGGGTTTATTGTTCATGACTGAGATCTCCGTAGGTGAGCTCTAGAAGCTTGCAGGAATCAGAATAACAATAAAATGGTCTTCACAGCTTTCGGAAAGTGGATATATGAATTTAAAAAAGCTCATTGCGTTGTTTCGAGAAAACTACCGAAATTTGTAACACGGAAATCAATAGAAGATAGTGAGGTATTGAAGCAGAAAGCAGTTGATTTCGTCAGTGAAGTGAAGCCTTCGATAAAGCAGTACGGAATTCAAAATGTTCATAATATGGATCAAAGTGGTTTCCAATTGGAGCTGCATTCAGGAAAAAGTTTAGCAGTGGAAGGTAAAAAAAAGTTGAGTGTGTTGTACGGTCTATATCTTCGATCACGCACAGCTACACAACTCAACCAATCATCAGTGCCGACGGAAGATTGTTGTCTCCATTATTTATGATCCTAGAAGAACCAAGTGGGAAATTTGGACCAGAAGTAGAAGGAACATTATTCAGACCATCTAATGTATTCGTATGTATTCGTAACGGCTTCAAAATCTGGAAAGCTTACATCAGGTATGCGAAGCTAATTTTATATTTTTCTTTATTTTTATAACTTTGAACATCTTCTCACTTAACTTTTATAGACCATTTTAATAGGTGGGTGAAAGAAGTATTTTTTCCTAATACTGGGAGTAAAAGTGTGTTTTTATTGGATTCAGGGACTGGGCACTGTACCGACACTGTAGAAAAGGAAGCACCTGCTGGTAAAACTGTCATACCTAAAGTTATTCGAAAAGGAACCACAGGTATGATCCAGTCATTAGACGTTTATGGATTTCGAGTTTGGAAACTTTTGCTGAATGTTTTTCGGATGATGTTTTATTGCATAATTATAAGCTAAATCCTCACTTGAAAAACAATTCCACTAAACTCCAATCTCTTGTTCACAACCAACTATCCTCTCCGAGATATAAAAACCTTTTTCAGTACTCATGGTATAAAAGTGGTTATGTAGCTAATAGGCCGCAAGATTTTGAAAATCCCATAGATTTCGCCTTTGGAGAATCTTCACAAGTGAAATGTGCATATTGTGATGAAACGACAGTTTTTAGATGTTCTTGGTGTA
The DNA here is from genome assembly GCA_032362435.1 of Melikaiella ostensackeni. Lineage (NCBI taxonomy): Eukaryota > Metazoa > Arthropoda > Insecta > Hymenoptera > Cynipidae > Melikaiella > Melikaiella ostensackeni. The sequence goes on from JAUMHM010000083.1 coordinate 55,557,396, forward strand.
AAAAATCATTGTGTATCAAACATTTCTTTCACGATCACCATATGTGTAATGAATATGAAGAATTATATCTCGTAGAATATATGTAACTACCGTGAAACAATTTCATTTTCTACGACATATTATAGGAAATGAATAAAATAAATTTCTGTCCAATTTCGTATACCACAATAATTAATTTGCAACACTTGAAATGTCTCATGAATGTGAAACGTGCTTTGAGGGTGATTTAACCCCTTGGAATCAGAATGGGGGTGCCTCATGTCAGTAGTTTGCGATGTTTTTCATTTCCACATTGTTATCTATCCTGAAGAGACTTTTTCACTACGATCATTAAACTGCAACTGTAACAAACGTTTAAGGAAATAAAAATTTAAATTAAAGGTAGTTTACCCTCTTTAAATCTGACACGGAGTGTGAAAATATATAGCGTCTCGTATTTTTTTATACCACTTCATTAATCATTCAAAAATAAAATTTAACTTGGATGATAATCAGGAATTTTTGTATATGTCAGCCATAGAGGGTAGTTAACCCCCCGTCTGAAGGGGTAGTGGTTAGGAAATAAATATTTTACTGCAATCTAATGACATAATTTCAGTCTAAACAATGTTTACACTGCCTTCTAAATGATTAATTTCACTGGAAATTATATTTTTAAAGGTATTATTCATAAACCTTGAAGGGTGATTTCACCCCCTAAATATGAATTCTTGCACGTATGAAAAAATACGTGTACCTTATTTTTTAGTGCTCTAAAACGTACTTCAGAACGAATCAAATCGGAGGCGGACACTTGGGTAACCTTCCTTTTAGTTGATAAGAATAAAAATTCTATCTTTGTTATTTAATATTGCGAAAAAAATTAATTTGTCAACAATGACATTTGCGAGTACTCTCATGAGCACGTTTGTAAATCAGCGAATCAAAATACATTGCTGAATCATTCAAATATTTGTACGTTCAACATTAAAAATTATATGTATATTCCGATCCGGTACTCACTTCTCAACATAAAAAAGATTAAATAATTATTTTCATTGAAACGTTGACATAATGTTTACTTTTTATTTTTTAAATTTTAATTTTAGTTTCTAAAAATATGATTGATTAATAAACTTTTAAACTAATTCCAGAAAATGTAAATTCAAATAGAAAACATATGTACTTAAAATTTTGAAATTTGAATTTAGATACTCATTTCACAACGTCACAAACATTTTTTAAAATTCTATAATTGTAATATAGGTATTTTAAACATAAATAAACTTTTACTATAGAGATTATATAGCCAATATACAATTACATAACCTAAAACTAAATAAGCAATGTCGCTATTCATTAATGATGTATCGCACTTATTTTAGGTACAATAATTTCTCATGCATTGTTATTTTTCTACTATAATCGACATTTTCTGGAATTAGTTCCAATGGTAATTAAATTTAACATTCGCGAGAACTTTTGTGGGCACGTTTGTAAATCAGCGCATACAAATTTAAGAAACTTTTAAACTAATTCCAGAAAATGTAAATTTTAAAAGAAAACGTATGTACTTGAAATTTTGGAAATTGAATTCGGATACTCATTTCACAACATCACAAACATCTAAAAAAATTCTATAATTGTAATATAGGTATTTCAAATATAAATAAACTTTTATTATAGAGACTATAAAGCCAATATTCAATCACATAACCTAAAAATGAATGAGCAATTTCGCTATTTATTAATGATGTATCGTACGTATTTCAGGTATAATAATTTCTTATACATTGTATTTTTCTATTATGATTGGCATTTTCTGGAATTAGCTTAGATGGTTATGAAATTGGACATTTACCAGTACTTTCATGGGCATGTTTGTAAACCAGCGCATCAAAATACATTGCTAAATCATTAAAACGTTTGTACTTATAACTTTAAAAATTATATATTCCGATCCGATACTCACTTCACAATATAAAAAGCAATAGACGGTTATTTTCATTGAAACGTTCAAATAATTTTCACTTCATATTTTTAAATTTCATCTTTTACTTATAAAAATATGATTTATTAATAAACTCTCAAACTAATTCCAAAAAATGTAGGATTTAATAGAAAACATATGTACGTAAAATTTTGAAAACTAAATTCGGATACTCATTTCACAACATCACAAACATTTTTAAAAAGTCTATAATTGTGATAAGGTAATTTAAACAGGAATAAACTTTGATTATACAGATCATATAGCCAGTATTCAATTACATAATTTAAAAATAAATAAGCAATTTTGCTATTTATTAATGATGTATCATACGTATTTTAGGTACAATAATTTCTTATGCATTGTTATTTTTCTATTATAATTGACATTTTCTGGATTCAGTTAAAACGGCTATTGAATTTAACATACACTGCTTATTTATTTTTATGCTATGTAATTGTACATTGGCTATAATCAGCTATAATCATTATAATGAAAAGTAAATACATAAATAATAACATTAATATTAAGAAAATGAATCATGCCTACATTATTATTATGACTATTATACCATTGAACCAAATCCCTTCCGGGGTAAGCGTAACTCTTCCGGTTCTAGCCTTGGTATACTACCAAGGATCAAGGACTTTATATGGTAAAAGTAAGTAAGGGATGTGTAGAAGAAGGGATAGGTTTTAGATCAATCTAGAAGTCGCGTGTTGTTCATTTAAACGACACACTCGTCCCACAACACCGCTCCGACACGGGTCGCTGATCAATCTCTCGAGCAATCACCCCAGGTGAAGAGCTCGACAAAGCCATTATACTAATCCACTAAGAAAATCTTTTCACGCGGGCCCATTAGTATCCAAAATCTTTCGTTTCAGGCATCAGTCTTCTTCTTATAAACAACTGTCCTCCATACATTCCTGTCCTTGCATACATCTTTTGCTTCTGTTACATCCATACATCGTTTCATGCACGCTCTTGTGTTTCTATGACTCCTTATATCCCTTCGCTTCAGAGTCTTATTCACACATTCCAACCATTCTTTCTTCGGTCGACCTCTGGGTACGCTACTACTCACACATTTACTTGGTTAAACGTCCCTCATCCATACTCCTAACATGACCGAACCATCTCAGCAAATTTCTTTCACTCTTGGCAAACAATGTTTCTTCTACACCACATTTTTTGAGAACCCATTCATTACTGACTTTGTCCATTAGCGTTTCACATGCTCCGCAAAAATTGCATGCCAACCGCGTTCACTTGACTCCTATCCTTTTCTTGATACGCCCACGCCTCGCTACCATACAACACAGTGGGTGTCAGCACAGACTTATATATTGCAATTTTAGCTTTATTCATTACATTTTTACTTCTTGTAATAGCTTGTACACTGCCGATAATGTTTTTACCCTCGCTTATACGTCTGGATATCTCTGCATCTATCTTTCCGTCAGCAGCAAATAAACTTCCAAGATACACGAACTCATCAACTTGTTCTATCCTCTTTTCGTTTAAGGCAATGTTCCATACTGTTTACTCACCTCTCCTTTCAAACACGATAATTTTTGTTTTAATTGCGTTAATCTTGAGACCCATACCCCTCATACTGGTATCCAGTCTGCTCATTATTCTCTGCAAATCGTCGACTGATTCTGCCGTAACAATCTTATTATCTGCAAACGCTAGTCCACGTACTTTCACTGTCCCGAGATCAACACCTTCTTCGTCTAAGAGAGCCATTCTTAGACATTTATCCATGTGAATATTGAACATCCAGGAGGACATAACGCAGCCTTGCCTAACGCCCTGTCTAATTTCAAACCGATCGCTCAGTTGTCCATTTACTCTCACACTCTCTCTACTACAATTATATATTGCTTTTATTGCTTTTAGAAGCCAACCTTTCACTCCATACTCTTTTAGGACTTTCCAAAGCTTAGATCTATGTACCTTCTCTAAAGCTCTTTCCAGATCGACAAATGCAGAGGAAACTCTTTTGTTTACTCTCAAACTGTTTTCTATTATCTTTCTCAAGCTAAATATCTGATTCGCACATGATCTCCCTGGCATAAATCCACATTGGACTCCCCAGATCCTATCCTTAACTATTCCCAAGATCTTCCCAGTAAGTATTTTGGTAAATATTTCGCCTACGGTACTTAAGAGGCTAATCGCTCTATAATTAGTACAGTCGCTTTTAGCGTCCCAATATACAAGGGCTTTCCTTTTCGCTTTGCTCCAATAATTTGGAACTTTACCATTCACAGCACACATTCATGAATTCGCTCAGCCACACAAACAAATATCCGCCACCGCTCTAAAGCATTTCAGCGGTGATACCATCCACACCAGCAGCCTTACCATTCTTTAGTTTCTCAATCACGGATTTAATGCCGTCGATATCGATTCTTCTTCTGCTACCTACAACGGGATTGTCTAACGTTTCTTCTTCAATGTCACAGTTGCTGTCCTCCATAGCTTGACCTCCATGCAATTGCTTGAAGAAATCTCTCATATAGTCTTTAACTTTGTGGGAATCCCATAACATTTCACCTTCAACATTCTTATATCCGACTACGTCAGTGGTAGTACTTCCTTTCCTAATCTTCTTAACCCATTTCCAAAATCATTTCTTACTTCCTTTGAAGTCCTTTTGCATTTATTTATCTTCTTCCACTTTGATTTTATCCTTGCTTTTTTCGACTTGTATCTTGGCTTTTCCGTTTTTATCCTTATAATCATTTTCTAATCTAGTCTTTTTCTCATCACTAAGACCTTTGATATTTAACATTCTCGAGTACGCTTGCTTTTTCTAGTTGACAGCCACGCGGATTTCATCATTTTACAAAGCATCTCCAGCCTCTCTTCCTACAATCGCAGTACCGCAGTACAGAGGAAAATTGCGCGCCAGGTACCTGCGAGTACAGTTTTAGCTTTAGCGTATTATATTTCCTTGACGCTTCACACCCTATTACAATACTTGTATTATACTCCAGCAAAACTGTCTTTTTGTTCCGGGCTTTGCAGTTTGCACCCAGCATTAAAATCGTCAATTCAATGTATTTTAAAA
>JAUMHM010000083.1:55562546-55574004 GCA_032362435.1 Melikaiella ostensackeni
GAGTCAATTGTCCAAAATGAGAAGTGCCAAATTTTTTGGAACTACGATTTTCGGACAGCTGTCTCTGTCACACACTCTAGACCTGATATCGTTCTCCGAGACTTCGAGGCGTGAGCTATGTTCGTGACCGAATTCACAGCTCCGGCAGAATACAACATCACAACTGCGGAGGAGGAAAAGGAGAGTAGGTATCAAGACCTTAGAAGTGGACTGAAGCGATTATATCCAGAATATTTCGACAAAACTATTGTCCTTGTGATCGGTGCTCTCGGAGGTGCGAAGCCATCACTGGTTCGTAACCTAAAGGCGGACGTCTAAATGTCCATTGTCTTTATGACCGAAATATTTCGGGTACAGCTCACATCGTGGCAAATGGAAGAGATCATCTCCTGAAAATGGTTAGGAACCACGAGATGATTTCCAAAGGAGCGTTCCTCTCTAAAGTCGCGGAGCAGGCGGCCAAGACCCTTGGCCTGGATATTAACATCAGACGTCCGGAAAGTGCATTACTCCTCGCAAAAGGTGCAGAGCGTGTCATCCACTTTCTGAGCACCAATGGCACATACTATCTGGGTGTTCCACTCACGTGGGAACGACGTATCTCTGTAGACACAATGCACGGTAGAGTCAATTCTTGAGAACGAGAATTGCTAAATTTACTGAAACCATATAAAGGTGCTGCAGCGAATGTTCCGAGAATATTCAGTTAAAATAATTGTTCTTTTCATCGGTGCTCTCGGAGATGCGACGTCATTACTGGTTCGTTACCTCCAATCCATACTCGCGTGCGAGAAACATGCTAAGGCACTTGCGAGATGGATATAGAGAGCTTTTATTCAATTATAAATGAATGCATAAAAAGTCTACAGGCAAAAAAGTAAATGGCTAAATTTACTATTTTAGATGCTTCATTTGAACTCTGAAAGCATTATTTGTGAAACTTAGTGAATATTACAACGTAAAATAGTTGCTTGTACAATTTTCCTGAGTATTCTATTAAATGCCTAAATAAACCAGGGGCTTAGACGATATTTAAAGATTTCGTCCCAAATTCTCCTGAACGCCGCGCCGGCAGTCGGCTTAATGCTTAGGCATTCAACCGACTGTCTGATTCTTCCAAATTCTCTACGACATATATATTTTTAATTCCATAATTCCATATAACATACATGAATCACTATTATATGCCGATTTTTGAAAAAAAGATTCATGTTTTTTTTATTTAGCTGACAAGGCGGAAAAAATAGGTAATAACGAAAATTCAAGTCTCCTATTCTGTCCAAACTGTTTGTAATTGCTCAGAAATGTACAAAATCAGTGTAAATTCTTTCTTTGAATGCTCACTCATACTGGTAAGTAAATACAAAAAATTGTTTGTTGTAAACAAATTAATGAACAAAGATGCTTTCTTAAGGATTGCCAAGACTCAGATATTTTATTCCATAAAATTTTCGTCGCAGTATATGAAACAATAATATTTAATTGCGACTTATTACATATATAATATTTTTTAAACATTTTGAAATTTGATAAACAAATTAACTTTTTAGCTGTTATTGAATACATAGGCTTTTCGTTTTTCATGGAATGGAATAAAAATTACTTTTCTGTGTTACGGCAGGCCCTATGAGAAAAGAAATTTTATTTTCTCATAGCCTACGCGTCATTTAGTGATATGTTTTGGGGGAAGATAATTCCATCCTTATCAACTGAAGTCTACCTGAAATTCATTAAGGATTTTTTATCTAATTTAAGAACTGCTCTATATTGATTACTGATGACTAGAGATCAGTGGACAATATAGGCATAAATAACATTTATTTAAAATTATTAATTAACAAATTCCGATAGATATTTTTCCAAATTCCAAAATCTGAAAAAAAATTAAAACCTGGAATAAAGCATTATTTTTACATAGAGGTGGTTTTTCCTTACTGCTATCGATTGTTGTTGTCGACTCTGGGAATAATAATTTCTATAATTAAATTAAACATTTAACCTTAGAATGACTTTAGTGCACGTCTCCTGAAAGATTGTTCAGTTGACACTTTATCAGCATCAGCAAGGTTCAGATCGCGTCACATCCTCCCATCGTTCCCACAGCAGTCAGCAGGACTCAAATTTCAAATTCGCAAAAACCCCTACCCCTATGTGGACGATGCTGATCGCAGCCAAGTCTCTTTAGCGTTCTTCATCGACTTCTTGACCGGACAAGAAACTCGCTCGAGAATAAAAGGGGGACATTTCGAAAATGTTTTCCATGCTGCGTCCGCTTTTCCCTACACGCGCGTGTCGTGGAGTCACCCCGAAGGTTCGGCCGGTAACAGGTGTGCTAGGGGGGATTTTGGGACTTTAACTGGACAAACGAAAATCGCAAAAAATAAGCTTTGTGCAACCGGAGTTAGGAGTGAATAATTAAATTATTCAAGAACTAGAAAGTGGATCAAACTGTGCGTGAATCATGTCGACCAGTGAGTCTTTACGGTGCGGACGAGATGATTTATCGTGAAAACAACAGTTTGGTCGTCTTGTGCGCGGATCGCGCCGTTTAGTGAGTCCTTACGGTATAAACGGGACGATCCGACGTAAGCAGTTATACCAATTTTCGGGTTTCTGAATCAGTGACACTTCGGGTCAAAAGGTCTTTCCCAATTCTCGAGTTTCGTGTAACGTACTAGGTCTTGTTAGCTTCCGATGCCTCGTCGTACATTTTTTAAATTGGGATGCGTTCGACTGCATTGCCGAACTAGGGTAGGTATAGTGTTCATTGACTCCAAATCGTAAAGTTGAGGATTGTGCAAAATTTTTGAATTATCTTTTCGAGTGAACCTTCGGGGCGACGGTTACGATGCGCGAGTGTAAGGAGTGAAAATGGTGGCAGCTGTCATTAAAAGGATTTAAACCACAGGTCAGACGTATATTTTTCAAAAATTTCTTTACAAAATTGACGTTCCGTGTTTCTCTCCATCTCTCCCTCTCTGTCTCCCACGACTCGAAAAATATTTAAAGGTTGATTTGAAATTTTACATATGTCTAAACATTAATTCTGGAGTCAGCCCGTCGACTCTTCACGCTTGAAGGTCAGGCGGTAGAATTAAGGTCAAAATTGGTTTAATTTTTTTTTTGAAAGATTATTTTGTTTTGAAAAATTTCGAAACCACCTTGTTTATAAAAACATTGTTCAAATTCCAAAAACGAAGAATCTTGACTTGGCACATATTTGGAACCACATAAGTTCAAGTTAACGAACTTATTTGTCGACCCTTACACCTTTCAGAAATTTAGGGCGATTGTAAAAGTACTTCTCAGATAAGCAGAGGTCAAAAGCGAATTCCACAAAAAAATTAAAATAAACATTTGGGAGCGATCCCCCCTGTGCTGGAAGCTTTTTGTTTGTTAAGAAAAATGATTATTTTTTAAATTAAAGCCTACGCCGACGAAACCTTTATTTGATGTCGCTTGCCGACCTCTTCTCGGACTGATTTCTTCTCTAATGAAAGGCTAATTAGTGTACACGTAGCGCGCACAATTTTCTACTTGCGATCAAAAATGAAACTTGCTACTTTATAGTGGTTTTTGACCACTATGCTGGAAACTTTTCTTTCATTCTGATTTTCTTCTGGGATTTCTCAAACTGAAGCTCTTGGCATGCAGATTGCAGAATTGTGATAAAAAAATAAAATTTGCTGTGTTATATTCTTCTTCTTTTATATCATTGATTAAAAAGTAAGAAAGATCAGAAAATTTGGCTTTTGGACTATTTTGCCGGAAGCTTTTCTTTAAGCCCGATTTTTTTGAGGACCGCTCAAATTGATGCTCTTGGACCGGTACCAGTCCGATACGTCGACTTGAAACATAGCTATAGATTAATAAAGAATGATTTTCCGCCTGTGAAGCCGTCCAAGTTATTCAACATACTCATAAACATCGGTCGCCCAAGGTTCTGAATCAAAGTCGTTTTTTTTCAACTTTTTGGAACCAAAATAAGTAGAAGTAAATGATTCGTCGTTTCAATTTTGCTTACTGTTTTTATGCTACTAAACTGCCGGATTAAGTTGACCAGTTTGATTCTGATTTTAATTTTTTTTTTAACAGCTTGCATGAAGAGATTGAAGATTTCTTTGCTTACATGTGTCCATCCACTGAAGAACATAGTCTACGACTGCGTGTGGTTAAAAGAATAGAACAAATTATTAACGAACTATGGCCAGATTCCAAAGTTGAAGTATTTGGAAGTTTTCGAACTGGCTTGTATTTACCAACGAGGTATGCTGAATTTTTCAATAATACTAGGTTTTAAATTATGCGTGCATCCTTACAATATCTCTCTAGTTATCAAAAAAATTGACACTTTCGACATACGTCACATAAACTACTAATATCAAAATGACGGTCTGTAAGCTCTTTTCAGTCTAATAAAATTAGATTTTGATTTAATTTTTTTTTTAGTGATATTGATCTGGTTGTAATCGGAATCTGGACAAATTTGCCACTTCGGACACTTGAGCGTGCTCTACTGGATCAAAATATAGCTGAACCCTCATCTATCAAAGTATTGGATAAAGCGAGTGTTCCAATCGTCAAACTAACTGACAAGGAAACTGAAATAAAAGTCGATATCAGCTTTAACATGAACAATGGGGTTAAGTCAGCGGAATTGATCAAGTCTTTCAAGCGTCGATTTCCAGTTTTAGATAAATTAGTCATGGTACTTAAACAGTTTTTGTTGCAACGTGACCTTAATGAAGTTTTTACGGGTGGCATTTCATCTTATAGTTTAATTCTAATGACCATAAGTTTTCTGCAGGTAAGAATTTGTTTTATATAATATTTTAAGAATATGTAGCTATGTGCGTGTGTATACCATATTCAATTATTCAAGCTTCAACAGTGCAAGTCCAATAAGTCTCAACTCCCCTTATGATAAGTCATCAGTTTATAAAAAAGAACTTCGGGATGTAAAATATTCTAAATTTAACGCCTGGGAAACAATAAATTGGTATTTTATAAGGAAAATCCTTATTTTGACGATTACTTCCAGACTATTTATACAGAATTGTACATTAACATTCCGAAATCGGACCGACTCCCTCATTAGTTTACCTTTTACATTTCGTTGAATTTAAAACTAATCATTTTAAGAAAATTGTGAGGAAGTATGAAAAGCGATCATGAGTTTGGCTCGAGTACTCATACTTGGAAAAATGATAAACCTGTATGATGCAAAAACATGTTCATAAAATCCAATTGGATTAACTATCTGAAAAATGAAAAGTAGTCATTATAGTTATATTACAAGATAAAGTATGAGGAGGACGGAGTGTGCACCCTCCGTCCTCCTCATATTTTATTTTGTAATATAGCTGAGTGCATTATGTGCAGACGTTTTGAAATAGGATCGATTGCCTCATTAGATAACCTTTTACATTTCGTTGAATTTAAAAGGAATAGTTTGTAAGAAAATTGTAAGCAAGTATAAAAAGCGATCATGAGTTTGTCTCGGGTGCTCATCTTTGGAAAAATGGTAGATCTGTTTGATACAGAAACATGCTGATATTGAAATTGGATTAACTATCCGAAAAAATAAAAAGTAGTTGTTATAGTTGTATTACTTCCGCCCTAGTCCGTAGACCTATGTGTACGTTGTTAGTAAAAACATTTACAAAACAGAATTTACTAATGTCAGGCAACTTTTCAGAACCCTGTCTGTATATAATGTCAAAAGCATCTTGCGCTGTTGAATTTTCTGATAATTGGGTAGATATTTCTTTATAGGCATTGATGCACGAGTGTGTCAATGTTTTGATGGAATTCTTCGCTTTCAACATTTATCCGAATTCTAAGGTTATTGCAGTGAGTGTGAAATGTTGGCGAATTTTCCATCAGGCCTTTTATGCGAAAGCTTGTAAACAATTATACTTCTGAACAAACATTAGACTCAGTGGATCTTTGCTTACGGTTTTTTATTCAGATACTTGTCAGTGAAATAAATAGTCGATTCCTGAATAGTTCTGATGTAGGAGCGACTCATCTGGCGACAATTTTAGGTACAAGGTCACTCACCATTTAAATTTATAGTTAGACGGTCTAAAAAAGGCTTTTTTCTGAAATGGCTCTTCTACAAATTGCTCCTTTTGGTTTCAGAATGTCCCCTGAATTTTGACAGAATAAAAAAAATATTTACGGTTATCTCAAGCCCATTTTTGCCAAAAATTGCCTATTTTATTTTAATTTCCGTTGTTAATGGATTGTTTTACTTTGGAATACATTAATTGCTTTTTTTTTTAGTGAAATGCATTACCCATATTTTTGACAGAATTTAAAAAAAAATGGATAGGGGTCTCTCAAGTCAAAATTTGAGTGATGTATTTCACTAAAAATAAAAGAACGGATGTATTTTAAGTTGAAGTTATCCATTAACAACGGCAATTAAAATGAAGCAAGCAATTTTTTGTAAAAATGGACCTCAGAGACCTCTGAACATTTCTTCTTTTAATTTCGTCCAAATACAGGGGACATTTTGACACCAAACGGAATAATTTGTAGGCGAGACATTTTAGAAAAAAATAAAGCCTTTTTTTAGACCACCATAATAGACACACTGGTTACGTTTCTTACAACACTTTCCGTCATTGCGCTGTTATATGCTGCTTTAGAACTTGTATTTATGTAAGCTTTGCTTACTTATTTTCCTCGGTTGGTATATTTTTTATTATTCTATTAAGGGGATGCCCGGCTATCCACCGCTATATTTCTGAAATTCGAAGACCTGCAAATAATCGATAGAGCGCAAAAATTGGCTCTGGATCGAGATTTGAACCCAGGTTGCTAGTGCATTAGGCTGGCACGCCATTCATTGCGCCAAGTAGCCTGATTGGAATCAGACTCAATGAGCTCGTAGACGCATCAAAATGAATCTCTATCGACTATCTGCTTCTTACAAAACCCATAGGAGGTAGGGACCATTAACTTTGCGGGGTTAATTTATATTAAAACCCGCAACGTTACAATTCTTATGAGATAAATAATAAATTGCAGATATAAAAAGATGCCTGGTGAGGACGAGATTACGAAGACAAAAACTGAAGATGAGTTGAAAAAACTATATTCTCTTCATCGACCTCTAGCACAACTTTGAATGCAAACTGACGAAGAAAAAATTACTTTGTGCAGCGGAGTCTGTGAAAATCTTGATGAAATAGAAGAAGAAATCGGCTCGGATTTGAGTAAAAATATAATTCACACTGATAAGGATCCTCTGCAATGGCGGAAGGAAAATTGAAGCAGATTTCCAACAATTGCACAACTCGGCAAAGAATTTTTGGCAATTCCGTCAACTTCAACATCATTGGAGAGAGTTTTTTCAACGTATACACACATTGTTTAAGTCAAAAGAAGCAGATTTTCCACAAACAATTTTGCCTTACTAACGTTACCGTGAAAAAAACGGGAATTGTATAAAGTTCAAAGCTCGAAGCAGTATAGGAATTAGAAACTTTAAACTCGTTACGTTCTCAATTATTTTATTGAAGTTAGGAGACTTATTACTGTTGAAAATTGTAATTTCAAAGTTCAAAATACACGTTTTATGTTTAACCTATTCTTATAATTTTATCACTTTGAAACAGTTTTCAGTTTATCTATTATTTGATTTTATTTTCGCGCGATAGGTATTAGTACTGAAATTTTAAAATTAGTAATTAACAATTGCTCATATTTAATTTTTGTAACTCTTGTGACTATATTCAAAAAATTAATTAAATATATATAATTTTTCGTACATTTTGAAAAATGAGTCAATTGAAATTTGAAGCATCAGCACTAATCATTTCTAATAAAATAGTGACACTTTTTCAGCAAAATATAATGAAGAGTCAAAGTTATCAATTAAATTTTTATTGAAAATAGATAAACTAGCTGACGAATTGAGAGTTTCCTCCCCAGTTATGAGAAAAAAAAGTCACAATAGTCATCCGCTGAACTCAGGCAATAATTTATGCGGATCCAAACCGCCGCGCTCGAGAGAATCTCTCGTAAAAATGCGGACCAAAAAAAAAAAAATTTAAAATTTGTTTGAATTTTTTTTATGGAGTGCAATTGGTTGGACCACAATCACAATTTTCTCCTTAAATAGTATTTAAGTACTCTAGAATAACATGTCTGAGTTTCAAAACGATCGGAGGGCTAGTACATAGTTTGAAAAAATGAAGTTGTTGAGAGCGCCACGTAAGGTTTGTGGTACGTTGTATAGTATGGTGGCTAAAAAAAAAAGTTCGAATTTTGTTAACTGTACCTACCACTTCTGTGAAGTTCCTGCAAAAAGTGACTTCCCCGAGTGCGACGTATATATTGATTTTTTATTTTCAGCCCCCACCCCCTTCCAGCATGCACAAAAAACCACCCTCTAAACGTGGATCACGTATTTCACGGCATATTGGTCGTAATTATTGCTCTTTTATCGTCTGTTTCACAGATCATCTTCAATTGACAAATTAAAAAGTTTCGTATATTGTTGTATTCATTATTCATTGCTTGAACAATTCTTCATTATCGAAATGTAATTTTTGATTGTTGAATGTGACCAAATTGCACCCTAGGTTGTTGAGAGGAAACCTTTTGTTTCTTTTATGGCCTCAGGGTCTGCCAGTCTGAAGCTTTCTAGAAATCGGGACCCACTCTCTGGATTAAGTTGTAAACTTAATTGTTCCACTTGTTGGTTCTAGTACGTTGAAATGGGTGGCCATACACAATACAATTTTTAATAAAGCGAGAGACGATTAAAATGATGACACTTCTACGTGACGTCACAGAAATTAGAATATGCGAGGAGCTAGAATATTGGCTACTCGAAACGAAGACATGGAATTTGAACCCAGTGATAATTGTGTACGCAACTGGACATTGATGAGGGGGTCAATGGGACCAATGGATCCAAAAGCGCAGAAAGCCGAGTCTAAGCGAGCGGAAAATAATTCCTCATTTGGCGAACTCGTTGAGTAGACGTCTGGCGAATGCGCTTCGCGGAATCTTATACTTTTTCCCTTCTGGCAGAACCTTGGGCGTTGAATCGTAGAGCCAGCTAGGGACTAATGATATTCTCGCTTTTCATCAATCTCTCTATAAGTGTGTAGAATCAAAAATGAAATTGTGAGTGAATATGAATTTCAAGTGATGAAAAATAAAAATAAAACTTAATTATGAAAGAACAATTGACTGGACTTTGGGCTGGTGAATCTTCGTGGAATCTTCCTGAATTTTAAACAACACACAGAGACGGTTTCTTTTCAACCCATTAACTATTTGAGATCTCAGAATCGTATCTTTTATCTTAGAATATTCAGGATACGTCTCATGAAAACTATCCAAAATGCTAAGGAATATGAATTACGAGTGACAAGAAATAAGAAAAAAATTCAACTATGAAAGAACAGATTGACTCGACTTTGGTCTGGTGAATCTTCATGGAATCTTCCTGAATTTTAAACGACACAAAGAGACAGTTTATTTTCAACCCATTAACCATTTGGGAGCTCAAAATCTTAGCTTTTATGTCAGAAAATTCAGGATACGTCTTATGAAAAGTATCCAAAATGCTAATGAGTATGAATTATGAGCATGATAATTCATCTTGATTGAATTGAACCGAACAAGCGTATCAATAGGCAAAGTAATGAAGAATGACTTTATTTTACTGCCAAACACGAGATGTTTCAAGACGAGTAAAATTTGTTTACTGTCAGGAAATATTAATTGATTTTACGGCCAGAAACAACGCACCGACTTTGCCCAAATCAGTTCCTTTTAATTCATAGCTTATCAGAAAATTGAAAATAGAAAAGCCAGGATAGAAAAAAAAACGAATTAAAATAAATAAATAAATAGGGTTCAGGAATGCTCTTAATTAATCGATGTAGAGGAGGGCATGCTAATCTTAAAGGTATTTGCAATTATAAATTCGTTCTAAGGAACTCCACGAATATAAATCAAGACTAGGTATCATCTGAAACAGTAGAGAAACATGAGGACAGAAATACTGGACTCGATCGTGCTGGGTAAAAGCAATTACTGAGGAGTAACGCACTGGGTGCAGTGGTGGGGGTACACTGCTCAGGTATCTGGGTGCGAGTTGTCCGTCGCCCTTAGAAAGCACGTATAATGTACGAGGTAAATACATTATCGAGCGTTGAACGCGAGATTCCTGAGATATCCTGTGAGAAAAGGGAGCATGTTTTTATTCGCTTCTCAGCTTATCAGAGTAAAATGCATGAAAAATTATATATATTTAATTAATTTTTTAAATATAGTCACACGAGCTACAAGAATTAAATATGAACATTTATTACTTATTTCAAAATTTTAATACTAATAGCTACCACGTGAATACAAAATCGAATAATAGATGAATTAAAAAAATATTTCAAAGTAATAAAATAATCAGAAAAAGTCAATTAGAAAACGTGTATTTTTATCTTTGAAATTACAATTTTTTACAATAATAGCGTCGTCTAACTTCAATAATAGAACGTAACGAATTTAAAGTTTCTAATTTCTGTACTACATCGAACTTAAACTTTGTGCAAATAATTCCCGGTTTTTCTTACAGTGACGTTAATAAGACAAAATTTGACTTGAAAAATGTGTCCAGATAATGAAAAAACTCTCTCCGATGGTGTTTAAGTTGCCGAAATTTCCAAAAATTCTTTGATAAGTTGTATAATTGTTGGAAATCTGCTTTGATTTTCCTTCCGCCATTGCAGAGGATCCTGATCAATGTGAATTATATTTTAACGCAAATACGAGCCAATTTCTTCTTCCATTTCAACATCTTCACAGACTGCGCTGCGCAAAGCAATTTTCTCTTTGTCAGTTTGCATTAAAAGTTGCGCAAGAGGTCGATGAAGACAATATAGTTTTCTCAACTCCTCTTCAGTTTTTGGCTTCGTAATCTCGTCTTCACCAGGCATCTTTTTATATCTGCAATGTATTATTTATCTCATAAGAATTGTAATGTTGCGGATTTTAATATAAGCCTCGGCATGTTTTTGGTATGCGGGCATGGCTTGGAGGATAAAACCATAAATGGCTTTGAACTTCCGAGAGTAGCGATCACAAGAACAATCATTTTAACCGAACATTCTGGGAACAGTCGCGGCAGCTCCCTTGTAAGGTCTTGGTACCTCCCCTCCTTTTCTTTCTCCTTGACTGTGGTGCTGTTTTCGGCCGGAGCCGAGAATTCGATTGCGAACACAATTCGTTTCTCAAAGCCAAGAAGAGCGATGTCAGGCAATATATATATAATTATATTATATATATATATTATATATTTAAAAAACTGGTCAAACAACCACCGCAGGGTCCCCCTGGGAGCGACCGCCATCCATGAAAATGACACCGGCTCCCAGCAGAACCGCGGCAAATCACACCCATGGCCACGCCTCACAACCGTGAGATGGGCGGC
>JAUMHM010000083.1:55592662-55624311 GCA_032362435.1 Melikaiella ostensackeni
TTTTGAACCGCATTCACAACTGGGTTTGGTTCTTTCATAGTTGTTCCCACGAGAAGCTAGGGAAAGGGTTCATCCACCCTTGCAGAGCCCCGCATGCAAGGGTAAGGCTGATACTCTAGGAGGTTTCCCGGTATCCTAGAGACACCGGAAAAGATACCTCACCCGTGCCCTTCAGCTTTCGGCACGGTTTTTCAAGCCTTAGCTTGGTGGATTTTCCTTCAGGACCATCACTGGACAATTTTCCGCGACTGCTTATTAACTTTTGTGACCGTTTTCAGCAGAAACCCCCGGCACAGGGACTCTCTATCTGCAACCTGAGGACGCATCCGGTGGCTTTATATATAATAATAATTATGCATGATTAATTATTAATTTGTATAATAAAAAAGTTATTAATTATTATTGAAAATATTCATAAACAAATCCCCAGATTTAATTCTTTTCAGAATTTATTTTTTGTTAAATCTGTGTGAAAAAATAAATATTTATAATTTCAATAAACCAATTTCATGAACAAAACTTCAAGATCATGGCTTTGCCCGCAAAAACTTTACTGTTGATAATAATATACCACTTTTCATGATAAGAAAATTTCACAAGGATAATAATTTGTACTTTTAATTATTAATCTTCATTATTAAAGACAAAAAGCATTAACAATAACTATTAATACAAAGTCTTGTTAGAAAAAAATTGCTTTTATGAATATTTTTTAAATAAATAAAATAAAAAATCGGCAACCTTATGTTTCTTCGGAATTTTATACGGAGTAAATTTCGAAAAAGTAACAGTGAATCGAATGAGAATTGCGACCTGCAGCCTTATTTTGCCGCGAAAATCCATTCCTGAACCACTGTGGGCCGGGCAGGGCTTTTGGGCCCGTGCAGGGCGTCTCTGTTGGCCAAGGCCATGATTGGCCATTGGTCAAGAATTGTTTTCTGACATTATTTTCGCTCATTATTCATAAAACAAAGTGAAAAACAATAATTAATTGCATCTTAAAACTTTAAACAATTTAAAACGATTTTTTGAATAAATATGGTCATTAGCCATTCAATTATTACGGCAAATCATCATATTTCCGCTTTATTTAGTTATAATAATAAAAAACACAGTATTTCACAGGATTTAAATGATTGGAAATGACGATTTAAAATTCAATAATATATTTAATGTGTGTACATCAAAGTGTGTCCAATTTAGAGCAAACCTTCCATTTCTTGCATGAACTGCATGTAAGCATCATCTTTTGTTTTTGGCTGTACCGATTTTGCTGGTGGAACTTCTAGAATTTTTTCTGTAATTCTAAGAAAAGTGCTGGGTTTCTTTTTGTCATCTCGTTTGACCCTCAAGGAAGTAGGCAGGAATCTCGTAACGTCTGCCGCCAAATTTCTAATCTGAGGTTTTGCCTCGATTGTAGAAGAGGAGCTCTTTCCTTCTTTATCTTTCCTGTTAATCAACTGAGGAGCTGCAGAAAGAACATTCGGAGTCTTGAATTGTGCTCCACCGGTCGTCGTCGTTGCCTGTGATTGCAATTGATTGTTCACCATGACACTTAAATTTGAAATCTGCATTGGTGGCGGTGGCATGCGAGGCATACTAGGAGGACCAGGTCGCAACATTCTAGGTATTCCTGGTGGTGGACCTGAAAAAAAATATTTGTACCAAGTGCATGAAAAGCGATGCTTTTTTGTGACTGAATAAAATTTTGGATTAGAGTGTCAAATTTTTTTTGAGAATGTTCAATAAACTAAATTATTCCGATTTTGTGAATCTCACTGTTTTCTCAAAGCTTTTATTAAATTTTTCCAGCTTGAATTAAATAAATGCGCCATACTTTTCTTGAAACGAAAAATAAAAACATTTTTCACGGTTTTTTGAAGCATTACAGAATCATGAATTCTGTCTTTTGGGAACGTTCACATATTACGTGACACCATTTTCTTTTATTAAATTAAGGACGTGATAAATGAACAAACTAATTTAAAAAGTCTAAAAAAAATACTTTTGACAACCTCATAGTGGGACGGAATCGCAAAAACCTGGTCGAGAGTAAAAAAACGAAGTTTTCAATTCAGGGATTTGAATCAAATGTCGCATCCTGGAGGATGAGGTATTGACCTTTTCCACCTGGGTCTGTAATTCATTTCAAAAGTGACCTTCATTTAAGCAACACCTGACATCCAACGCCGCTGAAACGCATCGCTCACTTAAAAATAGTAGGAGTTTGATGAAATTGCATGAATTTTTATTTTGCAAAATGGAGAATACTTCTACATATAAATAGAATTCACATACGGTGAAGTC
The DNA here is from genome assembly GCA_032362435.1 of Melikaiella ostensackeni. Taxonomy (NCBI): domain Eukaryota; kingdom Metazoa; phylum Arthropoda; class Insecta; order Hymenoptera; family Cynipidae; genus Melikaiella; species Melikaiella ostensackeni. The sequence goes on from JAUMHM010000083.1 coordinate 55,594,970, forward strand.
CATGTCAAGTGATCACAAGCATTTTCGTATTAGAATAGGATTTGGCCGTAACTCGATGTATTTAGTCCTTTGGTAGTAAAGAAACCTAAGCAAATATTTTCAATAGTTGTAGTTGGAATGAAACAATTCAAACAAAATGTAAACAACTGATGTCTTTCCGAGCGCGTGTGTTGTCAAAATCGAGGTCTGGCTTTCTACTCAAATCATCGTGCCTATTAACTCAAATTCAAGTCTCTTTTCAATCACTGACTGTTTGTGAATGGGTTTAAATTAAAATTCAATAAATGAAATAAATTTTATTTTCACTTTTAGAGTTTTTGGTACTAAATAAGTTACATAAGTATTATGTTGATGTTCCAACGTGTATGTAAACGACTAACCATCTTATCTTTCTAAGTTATAATATGAACTAAGAACATAAAAGTTTGCGTAATGTATCTTATAATCTAAAGAGTTTAGTTTTCTGGGAAAACTAGAACAAAAAAACCAGAGTAACCTAAAATAGTTCCATAGTGTCAACTGCTAAGTATTGGAAGAGCACATATTAATTATTATAATCATCACACATCATGTAGGATGTGCATTATTCTTTTATGTTTGAAATTAGCAGATTCGTATACAACATTTTTAACGAAATCATTATCATGATTTGAAATTTTATGAAAGTACTTTATTGACAGTCTTTTTACGTAATCTTTAATATATTTTAGGCTTAGACATGTATGCATATCCTGTATCATGGTATATGTGATCCATTAGAGGATTTACACTTCTTAAGTGTATTATTTAATTGTACAGAATTCCAGTTCAAGATTAATTAGTCAACTTACTTTTGCATTGATGACAAGCTTTTTTTGTCTAGGATACTTCTATTATGCTGAAATTCCTTCCTTAATTTATTTTTGAGTTGAATACATAATGTAATATTGTTTGGAAAAAATGGGTTGTAAAGTTGAATATTTTTCGCAAGAATGCTCATGCTAGCAGCTTCGTTTACTATTTCAGTAAATTCATTTACTTTGCTTTCAATTTGGAATCTAGTTTTTATATAGAAATTTAAGTTAATATTTTAATTAATATGCTTTCTAAAGCTATCCCAGTTGGCATTTTTATAATCGTACATTTTTGGCAATGGAGCAAAGGTAGTACCTATATTTAGATTAATTGTGACAGGGTTATGGTCAGAATTTAGGATCTGCAGGGTTAAAGGTTTGTTATAGTTTCTAATGTTTTTTAGTAAAAATAAGTCAAGAACACTAGGGCGTCCAATTTTAGGGAAGTAAGTGGAGAGTTCTGGAGCAGCAATTTCAACCCAAAGGTCTAAACATGTATTTAAAAGTTCTTTCCCACTTGCGTTATTGGAAAAAAAAATTCCATTGTATGTGTCGTGCATTCAAGTCTCCAATTACAAGGACTTTACTATTTAAATTGAATATTTTGATTAGGTCACTTTTACACACTTTATTTCTTGGCGTTATATGGACCAGCAGACAAATAATTTTACTATTTTTAACTAGAGACTCTAATCGAACTGCCTCCATATTAGACAGTGTCGATATACTGATTTCATTATGCTTAATTTCATTACTGACTAAGAGAGCAACTCCTCCCCCTGCACTATTCTTATCAGTTCGGTAAATTGAGTAGTTTGGAACTTTCAGCTTAAGCTTATGATCAATCCTAGTTTCACTTATACCGATAATATCCAATTTAAGATCACTGATGACGTTTTTTACTTCATGAATTTTGAATTTGATGGAATTTGCATTCCATGATACAATTTTAATATTACTATTCGAATAATCCATTACTCAAGTAAAGCCATAACTCCCTCTAGGATATAACTAAGTCTAGTGACCCCATCGTTTGTACTTCTGATTTTTGTAACAGTAGTTTTAACTATACTACAAACTTTATTCACATTTATATTTCCCAAGAAATTTTTTAAATCCTTAAAATGTCCCAAAAAGAGAGATCTGGGCTGTCATTTAACTTCTCAGATCTGGTTGAATTTCCCTTGACTGCATTGTTATACTGTGTTGAGTTAGGATTTTGATGAATTCCGCTGGTTTGAGAAGGCTTATTTCTTGAATGTTTCCTAGGCGTTGCTGACTGATAGCTTTCGGAGGGTTCGTATTTTCGTGGGAGGACCTTGTCTTTAGATATGTTAGCAATAACTCCAGTGAAGGTCTCGCACTTCCTGAAACTGGCTGCATGTTTTCCACCACAATTGCACATTCTAATACGTCATTAGGGTTTTCATCACAGTCTTTTGACATGTGATCAGCGGCACACTTAACACATTTTTGTTTTTTGAAACAGTTTTTCGCCACATGACCAAAGCTTTGGCATTTATAACACAGTGTAATTTTGGATCCACTTTTATATTTCTGCCATCTAACCACGCAATAGAAAATTTTACGTTGCTTGACAACATCCTTAATTACTGTATCAGAACTGAATTCAACAGTAAACACAGGGACTTTTCATATAAACACTGGTATCAGAGAAACACACCTGTTTTATACTGATAACAGCCAATCCCATATCAATTAGTTCAGCCTTAATGTCATCTGGTTTTACATTTGGGGGAATGCCTTTGACTACCATCCTTAGAGTTTTGAGCCTAGGAAGTGTATAAGTGTGGAATTCCACTCCAGATCCTTTGAATTCTTCCAGCATTCGTTTGTAGCTATCCTCAGCCCTTGTATAAACGACGATGCCATCTCTCTCTTCAGACGAATTTCAATGTTCTTGGTTAAAGTCTTCTTAATTTTGTTCAAAGTTTCTTAATGGTTTTGTACATAACTATATACAACTATAGGTGGAATTTTATTTGATGTAGTACTTTTCTTAGCTTCAAAAACAGCTGTGCTTTCCTCATAATTATCATTATCATTGTCTTCAAGGACATCAAACTTGTTTTCAATTTGGATATTGAATTCCTGAGCCTTTTATTCATTATTGGTCCTGCGTCTCTTCGATGCCGGTTTTTTTGGAAGCCCAATCGTCAAGCGTCATGATTTTTTCAGTTCGAAAGTTCATTTTCTCCCTGCTCCGTCTTCCTCCTGATGATTTTGGAGTTTTGATAGCAGCACTAAGGCCGTTTCTGCGACAAATACTTTTCAAGAGTTGTTGATATTCACAGCACTGGGTAAACACGTCTGCTCTCTACGATAGTAGCACCACGAATCAATTCAATAAATATTTTTATTATATACGCAAAACGTTTAATGTTATTTGACATTAAACCTGCTCAGTCAATTCGCCACGTGCTCAACATATTTTTAAATTCAAAGTTCGTGAAAGAATTAACAAGATAAATAATGATTCTTTAAACATTTAGTCCTTCGATCCGGATTAACCATTTCAAATTGAATTCTATCAAAATTACTGAAATAATTCAATGCATTCTGAGAAAAAAAAAGTGTGATAGTGAGCGTGAACTTTAATCTCTTTGAAAATTATGGGTTCTCAAACCCGTAAAGTGCTTCTTTTCTCCTTGGGGGAACAGTAGAATACTCAGAAGTTGAAATGGTAGCAATAAGCTTTACGCGTTTTTAGTTTTTTGCTTAATGTTCAAGTTGTGAACAGATGATTTAACAATCTTGGACTTACAGTACTGCACTTCTATTACTATTACATTGAATAAGAATCACGTAATCGGTTGCAAAGCTTATAGAAATTCTAATTCTTTTCAAATTTTTCGCTCAGTTTTTTGTATAAGTGAAGTGAAGAGTGAATCATGTCGGGTCTTAGTAATCGACAAGAAATCACTGTAGACCTAATTAACAGGTTCTACGTGAACACATCTAAACAAGGTAAGAAGAAAATGAAATCGCCGGTGTATTTGGAGACTCGCATAACTCCCTTAGACGGATACTGGAAGGAATTCAACTCTCGACAGTTCGATATTCTGCTGGGCCCAGAGAACATCAAGGAAGATTATTTGGTCAACGATGCTTTCTCTGCCGTTGAAGATGACTATATAACTACCAAGTCATTGCTTCTCATTGGTATAAAAAAGGCTGGTAGTCCGTCTGAACCAATACCAACGACTTTTAGTTCCCAGGTTGTTGTGAGAACAGGAAATTCACCAAAACACCTTCCCTCTTTAACCCTTCCTGAATTTTCGGGGAACCAACTGGAGTGGGAAACCTCCTGTGACATGTTCAAGGCAATGGTACACGATACTATATTATCGGATGTACAAAGGCTTTATAATTTAGCATTTCCGACCGGAAGAATGGGCACTACCCTCTATTTAGTAGCATGCAAGGTCACGTGTACAGTATTATCATCCTGAAGAAAGCGGAGATAGACCACTGCAGCATCAGCGTTTGATAAAGGGTTGAAAACCCCGTGCAACTCATGATTCGAGTCATTTTACCCTCTCCATCGAGGGACTTTTAACTATTGCACCGTTGAGAGCCCATTATAATACTTGCATCAATGATCTTGGCGGTCCTCCACTAGAAGTTCATCTAATTTTCTCAGCCATAATTCCTGCATTAACACTTGGCTAATATTACGACAGAAGACAGATAGCCTAAACGATCGACATCGGATGTTGGACTCTATTGTAAGCCGAAAACCTTCAATTTCAGTTCCTCATCCATACGAAACTCAAAAGCTCTCTCATGAGTGCCAGTAGGGCAATCCTCCAGAAGATCTTCTTTGTCACTTGCTTACTTTCTAAGACAAAAAACAACTCGAGCAAATATCTAAATTACCTGGTTTCAGAGCAGTTGAATTTCATTTATTTCATCAGCACCAAACAAAAAAAACATCAGCTACATAAATATTGTCTTCAAGGACGGTTTTGACTGCTGGAAAATTAGAACCTTTATCAAACGCTAATTGTTTAATTACACGGTTGGATAAAAAAGGAGCACAAGTAGTTCAGTATCCTACCGTGTTTAATTGCACGACCTCAAGATTTTGATCAAGTGAGTACTAGAGAATACGCTGATACTGCCTATCGCAAGGGTCAATCAAGATTTGACGAAACATTTTTTCTACATCGGATACATATACATACCGATGAGTTCCCAGCGTGAGATAATAGAGACTGGATCTGTTAAAATTTTGGGCCCTATATGAAGATGAGAATTCAGGGACTTATTGTTTCAAGTTAGGCTAGATGCATTGAATAATACTCTTAAACCAGTCCTTGAACTATTGTTCCTAATAACAGGGTGACGTGGCAGATAAATTGTTTCAGGAGAATCACTTTCCGAGAAGTCCTTTACCCTTTCCATGTTATCATATACCTTTTTCAAAACAATTTTAGCTTTGCCCACGGAGCTCCTAATATCTCTTTGGTGGTCCGTCCTTGAATGAGAATCGAACCATGGAACCATGTATGTATCTAAGGGCAACCTTTCGTGCGTTGACACGAAATGTTCTTCGCAACCCCTCTCATCTTCTGATTAGAAGAGTTTTAAATGCGGTTCTTCTATTTCCCAAAACCTAAGGAAATCCTCATGTAATACCTGCTTATCAATTACCCACCCACTCCGTAAGCTAGAGCGTTGACTTTATTATATTTAGGATTTAGTAATTTCACCAAACGTTTTGATACAAAACAGAATTACGTGCCCTGATCGATTAAAACGCGGAATTCGTGCATTCTACCATTAGCAGCCCTCAAATTTAATACCGCTGTCACGAGCAATGTCGACCGTCTCATATCTCGTTTATTATTTAGCAAATAAACAGGCTTATTAGTGATTTTAGTATGATGAACTCTCTGATCAGAGATCAAGCCAGGGCCTGTTGTCAGCTGAGCCGATGCAGAACCACTAGCATTAGTTCTGCTATCAAAATGCAAGAGCGAATTGCGTTCACGATGACATACTCTACAGGAAAACTTACTTAGACAACTATAAGGCTTATGATCTGGTGAGAGGCAGTTGAAACAACAATGAAGTCGCATTAGGGTGTTCCAAAAAAACATTGGAAAATTTGTTTCGTGCTGGAGGGCTACGATCCCCCCAAATAAGTTGCAAATCCGGAAAGAGATATCGCATATTTTTGTTTTTTCGAAATTTCCATTTCAACAGGTACCTCCGGACACTCGAAATTTCCCATGTAAAATACATGGGATAAAATCACTTTTTGGAGTTTTTGGAATAACTTATAAAAATGATTATTGTTTGTCTAATGGAATATCCACCAATATTTTCAAATAATTTCAAAGTATTTAAACACATACAATTTCTTATATGAAAAGGCCACATCATGATTCTTTTATAGAAAGACGTCTCTTTGAAAAAAAAAACAATTATCTTAAAATATCGATCATTATAATACTAGACTAAAAATAATTTTTGACAAAAAATAAACGAGAATGAAGTGCTCAGAGGTGTAGATTTCGTGCAAAATTGACATTTTTTAAATTAGGGGTACTTTTTGGGGCACAGTAGGTGTGTGTTAGGGGTCGTAAACCCGTATGACTGATACGAAAAATTCTTCGTCGGAAAGTCCTCTAAAAGTTCTATAACTATCCCGTAACATTTTCCCAAACCCACAGAAGTTATTCCAAAAACCCAAAAAAAAAAATTTCCCATGTATTACACATTACAAATTTTGAGTGCCCGGAGGCGCACCTATTAAGATCAAAATTTCGAAAACAAAAAAATATGCAACTTCTTTTTAGGATTTAGAACCAATGCGTGGGGGGGGGATTGCTGCCTTTATTTAAAAAGTTATTTTGAATCACCGTAATGTCGCATTACCATTTCCTTACGCGGATCAATAGACAATTCTCTGTACTTTTGACATTTCAATAAATAATGGTTTTCTTTACACATCAGGCATTTAAAATTGGCAAAGGCACTGTGACTCTTGAGTGATTATCCTTGATTATTTTTACCCTTTTCGGAAGAGCTAGATTTAGACAGCTAAATAGCTTCTAAGATTCGTATGCGCGTAGCAAAAAAATTATCTAGTTTTTTATATGTAGAATAATCGGTATCGGAACCCAAATGAATCTCCCATTCCTTCAATGTTGAAACACTTAATCTACGCACTGTCCAAGAGGCGAACGCATCATCCCAATATCGAGTTGATCTATTCAAATTATTTAACGCCCTTAATGATTCATTTGTTCTATCGCGTAAAACCTTCAAATCCTCTACATAATTACGAGAAACATTGGATATATTCACGATAGCCTGCCAGTGCACATTAATCAGAGCGTGCTAATTATCATAACGATCTGTTATCGTTGCCCAAGCTGTTGTGAAATTAGCATCTGCCACAGCTACATGTTTAATAACATGACCAGAGCCTCACCTGTCAATGAGGTCTTAAGATAGTGCAAATGCGATACACTGGTTAGAGATAAGCGTCAAACAGATCACGAAAAGTTTCCCAATCTACATGGCTACCAGCGAATACTGGACGCTCCCATTTTTAATTTGGCAAGTCCAATCGACCTTTGACTGTTGTTACATTGCGTTTGTCACTCGCAAGTTTCTCAAAATTAGTTTCGGTTCGCCTAATCTCTCCGTGTGAGGAAGTAAGCTCAGTTTCTAGCTCTTCCATCATCGCAGTTAATATGGATATAAAGTAATCAGTAATAGAAATACACCACACATTCAATTATAGAATGAGATTACAAAGAAAAAAACTTTTACTCTTAAACGAGACTTGAAAAAAAAGTGTTTATGACAATTTCAATTAAAAACAGTGAAGCTGTTGCGTACAAGCAACTGCATAGAATAGAACCTTGAGCGTACGAATTATTGCAGATACAGTAAACAAACAACTAAGTTGTTTCGATATCGAATGAGGCCAAACAAGACGACTCTAAAGTGCTCCTTGTAGGAGAGGACAGTTTGTTGCTTACAGGCACAGAAATGAACCTGGAAGCGTTACAACGGGGACCGACGCGACGGTTCTGTTTCGAGCTTCTGATCCCCATAGGGTTATCAGACGCTTCACCTTTAGTGCATGGACATCGCAACCTTAGGTGTAATCAGGATCATTATAAGACTGTCCCTGCCTAATGCAAAGGTGATAAGTCGTCGTTTCGTTGTAGGTGAAGTTGAATACATGTAAGGTTTGCTTTGTAGAAATCGTCGCTGAGAAAGTGAGGATCACTTGTTTCAATTCTGCTATCAAACAGAATAAAGTTAAACAGGAGCTAGAAAAAGCTGGTCGGCATGAAAGAAACAGCAGTTGGTTCCAAAAACTCGTACGAGACTAAGATTATCGAGCGTTTTACTTGTTACCGCTCCCTTGAATGGGAGTGAGTTCATAGTTCACAGCAGGATTGAATAGACAGAGACCGACAATTGATACTGCCTTTCGATGTTTCGATGATAAATAGTGTGCAATAATCCACATAGAATTCAGTTTTCAGAGCACCACTTAGTATTCAAATTTAACGGCTAACGACGCCATAACGAATTTCTCGACAAATTTGCACATTCGCGAACTCTGGATTTTTGGCGGGATTAACAAATATAAAATAGTTTTTATTTAATTAGTTAACAGTCACTGCAGTTTGTACTTTCTCAGATACCATTATTGATATATCCGTTTACGAGATGTGGAATTTTAGAAGCGTACATAATTAGCCGTCTTAATCGGTGCTCGAAAATTCGCACACGACCATGTCGCTCAGACGCTCCTGAAAACTCTCATACTAGCACATATGTATTTTGTACCACTAAGTGTAATTAGAAATTTCATGAAATATTTACACAGTTCATGAACTGCTAGCGGATTATGTAATAATCGACAGTTACACTATCTGTCTAGAATTTTTAGCCGATTCATGACGTGCGCAAGCACCTTCACATAGTTAGTGTAATGGGTCGGAGTTTCACTATCTGTCTAACTATTATCGCCATTTCATGAAACGACTAACGAGCTATTGAGCGCATAGTGTAGTGAACTTCAATGAACATAATGACAAGTAATCATCACTGAAACCTAGGTTTTTATTGTTCTGAAAATTTAAATTTCGTTCAAAATCAAGGAAGCGTTTTTAGGAAGCAAGCATAGGGACTTCAGGGAAAATAAATTTTCTAGGCAATATAAGACTTTAACTTTTTTTAAAAATGTCTTCCTCATCATTATTGTCAAACATGGCGACAAAATCTGACAGAACAAGAATATTGTATTGTTATTATTTGTTGTGACGTTGCAGATTTTCTGCAACTCACAAATTCAATTCCGCAAAGATTACTTTAAATTGAAAGCTCTCGTGCCCACACGGAGGGTAGAAAAATTCGCCACTCCTCTCTTTTGTTTTATTTGGTCATTTTATCTTGTTTTATTTCGATTTATTTTAAGTTTTAATCATTTATCGCGTTGAGTTATCTTGTAAATATTACTACTAAATTCTACAGGAGAATAGGTAACTTGGCCTAAAACCTATTATCTCGGTAAATGTTTCTGTTATGAACAGGCATTTCCTGGCTTTTTATATCTTTTTGGTTTCTCTTTTTTATCGGCAGCATCAAAGAGTCCACTCTATATCTGCAGCAAGGAGAAAGGGGCTCCTCGTTCTCCACCTCAACACCAGAACACAACCAGCCCTGAAAGTATGAATGGGACGATTCTTGCTGCTCACTCCCTCTCGTGCGAAGGAGTTCGGAATCTCTCTCTTGCCCAACGTTGGCTGATAAGAACTAGCGGAGAAAGGACAGGACGATAAGATGGACGAATCGGAAGCGGGCCTCATCGGCTATCTTTCTCTCGACCGTTGCGAATTATATAAATTAAGTTCGTGCGCATCAGCCCTTCCCCAAAAAATGTAATTCCTTACGTTCTATTAATTCAAAGGCAAGCGTGAAAACTCTCTCTTCCTAGTTGTGAACTCGACGTGTCAGTATGAAGCCTCCCAAAACGTGTCAGGTAGGACGCTGATTTCGGGATGGTTTAGCCAAGCTACTGAATAATATTTCTTTGATTTAAGCTCTTAACGTATTATTTTAACTCCTTGGCTAAATCATTACGATTCTTCGTTAAATATTTGGTTAAATTGTGATTTTATTGGATTTTTTTTGCCTGATACCATTGTTAATATGTACTTGTGAACTTTCATTTTACTCTGGAGTGCCGAATGCCTTGTTTAATCCCGAATGCCGTATTCAAATGCCGAATGCCTTGTTCAATACCGACCCCCTTATCTTGTGCAAAATGCCCCCTTATATAATTGAGATCCTTCCCCTGATAATTATATTTATACCGAATATCTTGTTAAATACCGATTACTGACCCCTTATTTTGCGCCAAAAATGACCCCTTATATAATTGAGATCCTCCCCATGTTAATTATATTTGATACTTATGTAATTGAGATCCTCCCCCTGTTAATTATATTTAATACCGATTTCCGACCCCTTATCTTGTGTCAAAAATGCCCCCTTATATAATTGAGATCCTCACCCTGTTAACTATATTTAATACCGAATACCTCGTTTAATACCGATTAGTGACCCCTTGTTTTGCGCCAAAAATGACCCCTTATATAATTGAGATCCTCCCCCTGTTAATTATATTTAATACCGATTTCTGACCCCTCATCTTGAGTCAAAAATGCCCCCTTATATAATTGAGATCCTCCCCCTGTTAATTATATTTAATACCGAATATCTTGTTTAATACCGATTACTGACCTCTTATTTTGCGCCGAAAATGACCCCTTATATAATTAAGATCCTCCCCCCATTAATTATATTTGATACGGAATACCTTGTTTAATACCGATTACCGACCCCTTATTTTGTACTAAAAATGACCCCTTATATAATTGAGATCCTCCCCCTGTTAATTATATTGAATGCCTTGTTTAATTCCGAATTCCGACCCCCTTATTTTGTGCCAAAAATGACCCCTTATATAGTTGAGATCCTCCCCCTGTTAATTATATCAAATGCCGAATGCCTTATTGAATACCGAATTTTGACACCATATTTTGTGTTAAAATGCCCTCTTGTAATATTCAGACCTCTTTTTGCATTTATTTTAGAGAACCCTTTTTTTGTAGCTCTTATTGAGAACCCACTTATCGTACCCGTTATTGAGCACCCCTTGGCGTACCTAATTTTGGAGACCCTTTATATTTCGACCCTTTTACATTGAATTATGATGACCCTTTCTATAACATAGAGACCCTTTATATTGCGATCCTTATATCTTAAATTATGATGCCTTTTTGTATTGCGACCTTCTTTTTTTTATATATGTCACCTGTCGCGAAGAAAGGGACCTTAGTCGGAAAGACTCGATTTTCGGGTTTTTTCACTATTAAATATTTATTAAGTTGCTCTTTCTAATGAAGAAAACGAAAAAAATTTTCTGCCATACAGTTAAGCGACATAGCGACCGGGAAATAGAGCATTTTTCGGGTATATCGTGAGCTCGAGAAATCCAGCCCCTCCACTTACAAATACAATCGAAAACACGAGAGAGATAATAGTTGAAGACGCCCGAAACACGAACACAACCGCCGGTTCAAATGTATTGGTAAGTGGTGGGGCTGATTTTCGGGGTCCACCTTTCACTCATAGATTCTACGTTTTTCGCAGCTATTTCAAACGCTCGCTTTGAAAAATCTTGCCTTTCCGACTAAGGTCTCTTTCTTCGCGACAGGTCACATATATTTATTTTCGAGTACCCCCTTTTTCCATGCCCGTTTTCGAGACCCCTTTTGTCCGTGTTACTATTATTTACACATTTATAATATTTCGTATATTTTGCTATGTTATGATATGTTTTTCATAATTTTGGATTGCGAACCCCCTTTGCCTATTTGTCGAACCGGAATCCCCTTTTTTGTCTGTTATTTTTATCTCCTCTTTGCGACCTTTTGATATCGATTTCCCTAGTATTATTATTTCAAAAATCCCGTTATTGCGAATTATGTAATAATATATTTCCTATATTTGACCCTTCGAAATTATATAATTGAAACCCTCCCTTAGTTTTTTATTTGTTTTACGAAAAGTACCCTATTGTTGCGATTTATTGTTGCCGTAATCCCTGTATCTACGTTCCAGTTGGTTTTCATATTTTATATGGTTTTATTGTTTTCTATCTCAACCCTCTGGGTATGTCCTTTTGTTAAATTTTTCTTAAATGTTAAATAAATTGTTGTTAATTGTGTCTTTTATTGAAACGTGAGCTGTGTAATTATGTATCCCCCCCCCCCCTCTATCATAATTTAAGTTTAGGACTGAGGTAGTAATTTTGTCGACCCTAATTTCATCTTTTTAATTTCGGCTTACCTTCTACTTATTCTAGTATCTTCTTACTTTTTACTATCCTTTACTATTTTTCTGGTATCGTTATTATAACTTCCATCAATTTTTACCTCGAGTCATCTTATCTGTGGATATTTTATCGTCTTTTACATTTTTTTGTGGATTATCGCTTGTTTTAAATTAAGGTAGACATCTTTTTGACTTAAGTTTGTGAGGTTCCCTTTTATCTTTAGTCCTGAAACGTGTGACGTTCAGTGAGGTTCCCGCTCCTTTTTTGAATGTAGATTCCTAGTATCTGTATCTTCTTCTCACTCACTTTGGATAAATTGATTTACCTTTGTCCCAAGAAAGGACTGGCGCCCAAAAATCTATGTTTTACTTATTGTCTAAACCGTTTGCTCGAAAAATTATCTTAAAATTGCCTATTTTGTTTAGCTAGATTTATTTCAATTAGGGTCCCTTGTGCGCTATTTAGAGAGACCACCAAATTCTTTGATTGATTGGAAAAAAGTAGCGTCACAATGTTGCATGTTGAGAGTATTATTCACACCAAAGTATGTTATCAAATGTTTTGTTTAAATCTTCGTCCATACGTTCTGAGCTATGTTTTTATAATATGGAAAAATCAATTGTGAGACTGTAACTGCGATTCGACAAATTATATCCACTGATCTTTATTACACTTGCTTCCTAAAAGCTCTCCCTTAATTTTAAACAAAACTAATACTTTTAAACGATCAAAACCTTGGGTTCAGTGATGACTACCTAAAATTATATTCACTGAACTTTATTACACTATGTGCTGGACAGCACGTTAGTCGTTTAATGAAATCGCTTGAATAGTTAGACAGATAGTGAAACTCTGATCTATTTCACTGATTGTGTGAAGGTGCTTGCGCACTTCAGGAAACGACTAACAACTCTAGACAGATAGTGTAACTGTCGATTATTACATAGCGCACTAGCAGTACATGAAATGCCTACTTACACTAAGTGGCTACGACATGTACATGTCGTACAAACATATACAGTCATCACTCCTATCTCTCGCCCTGATAGGCATACTAATGTATGTTTGAAACATGATTATATGTGATATAATATAACAGATTAATTGTTCATTCAAAAATAGTTCAAATTCTGTTGTCAACCGAACATTATTTAGAAAACAAAAGTCTTAAGAATGTTTTTTTTTAAATGGGTCTAGTGATTTCTTTATTTTTGTCTCAAAGTTGTGACGTGGTAAATTTAACCCTCGATCTTTCCCTTGACCAGTCACGCCAGAATCCCCAGCGAGAAACCAAAATATTGGAAAATGTTCAGAAATGGACTCGGAGCGATGCTGATTCGGACACACATATTTGTGTAAAAGTTTTTTACTGACACCAGGTTTTCTTTCATGTTTGTTTAGGAACAACTGCGTCAAGCAACCTGGACATTTATTTCAAGCGACGTTCCCTAGGTGGGAAAAACCTGGCTTACTACCTCTCAGGGAAAAGCCAAGTGCAGGCACGTCCAAGGATTAGGCGGGCTCAAGAACACACGCAGACGATCGGCATTTCAACAACCGACCATGGGGGCTCATCCAAGTCCTTATTTATTGAAGGGAGATGCTTTCACCGAGATATCATACGGTCATCAAATACCTAGTAAGCGAATAGCCGAGAGTTTACAATTGTACCGTCGTGCATGAAATTTATTTCCCAATAATTTAACTGTTTTTGAAAAAAAAATTTTAATCGCCGGGGGAGCATCAAAAAATGATTATTTGACATATTTACAATGCGAAAAATGAAAAATAAAATATAAAAAAATGTCGACAGAAAGATTTGAACCAGCGGCAGCGTGGTCGTTAGGCAGTCCCTTTACCGCTGCACTAGCGACGCTTGGTGAAAGCAACCGCGCGCGACTCGGTAGACCTTCGGCAGCCGCGGCGACCGTGATTTTTAAATGCTCATAATTCTTAAACACGGGCCCACTCAAGAAGAAGCCGAGACAAGTGTCCAATTATTTTTGACGTACTATCGATTGATGATAGTCTCATCAAAAAGTCAATGTCGCAGAAGAGGCCTTTCCCTTGTAAGCCTTGTTAACGGCAATTCATTCAGCCGCCTCGATCTGGAGTTGATTCGCCGGCACGTACTCCAAACCCCCTCGGTTAGTACCATCACTTCAATTATTTGGTGCTAATTTTTGTTATTTACCGCTTAGCTTTCTTTTTATTTTGCTGCTTGGGGTAGGTCATGCCTGAGGTTGGGAAGGCTCACTCAGAGTCAGTTTTCTTATTATCAAATCTAGTACCTTTTGCTCGCTATTAGTTTCTAGCGATGATTTAATTGTATAGATTCACTAACTCATTCTCCAATGAACAAATACTTGTTAGATTTCCAACTTAGACACTACTAATTATTTAAATCCGCGAATCCAACTACTTTACTAGTGCTTAGCTTTCTTTTTTCATGTGCACTTTCAGGTACTTTTAACTATAAATATGGCGGACCCGAGCCGCCAGTGGTGGAGACCTTTTACCCACGCCTCGTGATAAGGCCATCTCTTTAGTTTTCTCCAAAATAACTTTGTTTAAGACCCGCTTGGGATAATATTTCTTATTTTATTGTCGTTTCAGCAGATTCACGGGCCTTAGGCAAACGCCTCATTACAAAGTATCCCTTCCACATTCTAGAAACGGAAGAAAATCGAACTGAGAAGAAAATGCATCCTAATTTGCGAAAAAAAAAAATCAAAAATGAGTCTAGACATTTTTTTCTGTTTGGTCTTAAAATGGTTTGTACCCATCCTAGAAACGAAAATAAAAATTATACTGAAGAGATCAAGATTCTTTGGATTGAAGTCAACAGAAGCTAGCCGTGCGCGTTCAACTACTATTGAGCGGGGGATTTGACGCCGAGGATGAACGTGGGAACCCGATACTAACGAATGTCTACATCCAAACTCGTCTGTTTAAAAATGTTATTGTTTTAATCGAAAGATGTCGTTTTTTAGACCACGAATTAAATGAGTATTTTGATTTTTATGACTCGCACTTACAGGCCTAACAAAATCACACTTTTCTTATCACGGGGGTGATAACGTAATTTTCTCACTTCGCCTCCACATTCACCTCCCTTCAATTCTTTGCCTACAGACATAAAATTTAAAAAATTGAAGGGAGATGAATAGAGCTATGATGTCACACTGATAGTGAAGTGAGAAACTTACGTAATCGCCACCCAGGTGTTATAAAAAGTATCGTGTGCTTCACAACAAACAGACGATTTCACTCGTGGCAAACGTTCTCTTCTCTACCTTGTTGCACAATGTACTATTTTGTAACGCATGCACAGAATGTTCCTTTTCCGAAGCATGTATAGCGAGCGGGAAGTGACCAATTCTGAAACCGAACTGAAAAGCAGATATAAAATAGTAAATGGTGCTACGATTGCGGAAAGAAGGCAGTTTGGCATAAGAGTAAAGTTTGCTGTACGAGCCAGAAGCGAATTGGAGAGGATTTGTGGGCGAGTCGGAGGCGAGTTTGAGGTGAACCGGAAACGACCCGAAGATGAGCCGATGGCAAGTACTTTAAACTTTACAAGAATTATAACTGCCTACTTACTGCAACTGTTTCACACAATATTTTTTGTAATAAAAGCAGGAATTTTCGATTTGAGAAAGAATAATGACAGACTTTCCCGAAATTTTTGGCAGAATTGCTGGTTTCACTCTAAGAATTTTCTAATCACCTTTAGAAATTTCTGATGTACATTATCGGAAAAAGTATCAAAAAATTTTCGGTAATTTATCAGTAATTTATGATTATTTATAGGTAATTTAAGAGAACTTATCGCTTGGAGTTGGACCAATCACTATTCACTACTCACAATCAGTCTGTCAAGTGTCAAGTCACAATGCCAGAAGTGAAGTTATGATTCTGGCAGTCCTGGAAAGTAATTGTAAATCAAAATGCACAAGCGCAACAACTAGAGTTGGTCTTTGTATGCATCTAAATGATATGCAAAGTGACTCATTCCCCCTGACAATGCGTGAATAATATAAGCGCATGCGCATTTTGATTCTTACGTATTTTCCGCATCAGCACATTAGACGCGCATGTGCATTTTACAAATAAGAAACTTTCCGTATCGTGACAATTTCGGAGCAGCGCTCAGTGTCCAAGCGAACAGCTGATGACAAGTGCGAGGCTAAAGTCGACGTGGTTAGAGTGCAAGTACATTTATCCTTCTGATTTCTGATAAGATGATGAACTTTAAGAGCGAACCCGATGAAACTGGTGAAGAATGTACTCCACCAGATATTGTTCAAGCAAGAGGATCAGAAAATCCTAATTCAACTTTCACGGACGGTTGTTGGAAAAAATAGCGTCTGATACACGTGCGCAAGTGCAGCAGCTAGAAAAAGTGATATTGGTCAAAGAAAGCAAGCACTGCAGCTAGAAATAGCATATTGTACTACAAGTGCGGAAATTAGGCAGTTCCACACAAGTATAAAGTTTTCTGTATGAGCCAGAGGTGAATCGAAGCAGAGTTGTAAGCGATTTGGAGGCTAGCTGAAGACGAGCCGGAAACGACTCAAAGATGAGCTAATGGCAAGTACTGTAAACTCCACAAGAGTCAGTTTAGTTGAAATGACTTCGTCACGTCACGAGTCTAATCGTGACGGCGAAAGGGGTAAGAAATCGTAGTTCCTCGTTGTAATTTAAAAGAAATATCCAAGTCCCTCGAGTGGCTAAGTGACCAGGAGATGTGAGACTTGCCAAGTCCAAAGGGTTGAAGCCCACCTTGCTTTACTTTTTCCTATTATATACAGTAACAATTGGAATAATAAGATAATGAATTGGATACTTTATGTGGAAGTGAAGAGAGCAATAATAATCAGGTTAAATACTCAGTTGTAACGAAAATGGTTGTCAAATTCGTGATTCTCAGAACGAGTTGATGGCAACGGGATCAGAAAGTAATGGGATCTACCAATTGGATTTTTCCAAAGGGAATGCATTCTGCACAACACAATCTTCGTGTGGAGATTTGTGGCATCGTCGTCTAGGCCATTTAGGTAGGAGTGGTATGATGCTTCTGAAAAAGGACATGGTTTCTGGATTGAGTTTTGACAAATGCAGTGATGAACCGTGCGTTCCCTGCGTAAAAGAGAAACAGAGTTGACTTCCATTTAAACCTAGTAAGAAAAGAGCAGCAGAAACATTGGAATTGTTGCACTCAGACTTGTATGGACCTATGGAAGTTACATCTATGGGTGGAGCGAAATATTTCTACATAATAATAGAGATTATACTAGAAAAGTTTTTGTATTTTTTCTAGAAACTAAAGATCAAGAGAAGGACACTTCTATCGATTTCAAGGCAATGGTTGAGAACCAAAGTAATAAACATATAAAGATTCTTGACACCGACAATGGTGAACAGTATATTAACAAAGACCTCGGAAGGATACTAAAAGATTCTAGAATTCGAAATCTGTTGACTGTACCTTACACTCCAGAACAAAATGGCTTGGCAGAACGAATGAACCGAAAAATCGTGGAGAGCATATACTTATAATAATAATTATATTAATTTTAACTTTTATTCCTATCAATTATAGAACTTTCAAAAACATTTTAGGCAGAAGCCGTGTCTACGGCTGTTTATCTCATTAATCGTTCTCCAGCAAAAGATATCAACGGAAAGACGCCAGAAGAAGTCTGGAGTGGAATAGAGCCAGATCTATGTCACTTAAGAGTATTTGGTTGCCGTGCCTTGGCTCACCTCCCAAAAGAAAAGAGAAAAAAATAGGATTCGAAATCGAAAGAATGAATCTTTGTGGGATATGAAGAAGTTACCAAAGGTTATCGCCTAATTGATCCAGTAAACAAACAAGTGGTGAAAAGTAGAGATGTTGTTTTCTTTGAGACTCTGAGTGATAGACGGCAGAATAAAATTTTGCCTGAAATGGGCATAATAAAAACGTTTACTCCAGAACTTAGTGAGAGTACTAGTTCAGAACATCTGAACGCTGACGAAGAAAATCAGAATTCAGATGTATCCAGCCCCGAAGGATCTGTAGTGAGTGAAGATATTCAAAACATCAGTGATGATTCGGAAGTTTTTAAATCAGCTTCAGATACTGAGGATGCAGTAAACATTCCACGACGTTCTCAGCGAATACCACAGTACAAACAAAGATAATTGGCTAGCTGCCATGAAAGAAGAGCACAAGTCTTTAATCGAGAATAGCACATGGATCCTCGTTGAGGAACTAAAAGACAGGAAAGTTTTGAACAAGAAAAGGGTATTTAAAACTAAGCGAAATTCCCAAGGGATTATCGGACGTTACAAAACTAGAGTCGCCGTTCAAGTTTTTGCTCAGACCGACGGTATAGGCTATACGGAAACTGCAAAAACAGAATTGGCATCGTAGCTGTTTATGTAGACGATCTAATGATTTTTTTTAGTCACGATGATCTACAGCAGAGTATCAGAGAAGAGCTCGCCAAGAATTTCCGTATGAAAGATCTAGGAGAAGCATCTCATTGTTTGGGACTCAAGATTACTAGAGATATGAAACAGGGAATGCTGTGGGTTGACCAATCGACTTATATATACGAATTGCTGGAGAGATTCAATATCGCTGATTGTAGTCTAGTCAAGACATCTCTGAATCCGAATCAAAAGTTGTCTCACGACATGGAACCAACGACAAAAGAAGGAGCAGCAGAGATGAGCAAAATTTCGTACCAAGAAGCTGTCGGCAGTTTACTTTATCTTTGTCAAGGAACGAGGCCAGACATTTCACATGCGATAGGAGTTGTAAGCATATTCAATAAAAATCCAAGTGAGATTCATTGGACTGTTGTAAGAAGGATTTTCAGATATTTAAAGTGTTTAGTTAATATAAAATTACAGTTCGATAAGCAAAGCAGTTCTTTTCTTGAAGGGTTTAGCAATGCAGATTGGGCTAACCAAGTACATGATAGGCATTCAATTACAAGCACAATTCTTGGAATGCAGGGTGGCTCGATTTCGTAGTTTAGCAAAAAATGAAGAACTGTAGCTCTTTCAACTTCTGAAGCAGAGTATATGACGTTATCAGCGGCATGTAGGGAAGCCTTATGGTTGCGCAAATTAGCTACAGATTTCGATCCGGAGGCAGTATCGAAAGCTACCAATTTATATTGCAATAATAAAGGTGCGATTAATTTGGCGCGAACTGCTGGCTAAACACAAAGAACGAAATACATAGATGTTAGGCATCATTTCTTAAGGGAACATATAGAGCAGGAAGATATTAATATTGTTCACGTTAGTACAGACAACATGGTAGCGGATTCTCTGACAAAAACTCTGTTCACACCAAAACATTTGCATTGTTCAAAGGAAATGGGCTTAATTATACAAATAAGAAATATATGTTCAAGTGAGAGTGTTGGTATGATAAGCATAATTTGTATTTACGCGGTTTTTTTCTCTTATGTTGGTGACATGGACCACATCTAGTATTATTCTTTTAGTTTTTTTTTGGTTGGCTGTACTTCTGTAACTAGAATATATGTGTGTCTATAATAAAACGAACGCTGTGATTACGAATTATCGTTTTATGCTAACTTTCACCATAAATATTAATTCCCATTATTTTAGGCAGAACATTTTATGTAATCGTTGCGCTATACCTTTCCATATTCAAATTTTAAGCCGTCATTCAGGAACTCAGTCGTTAGGCTTTCTCTCGCTCCTCAATTTATGTTTTCTAAATATAATCTTTGAATACTCAAGACTATTTTAATATAGAAACATAAAAATTTGTAGTCAAAGACCCTACTTTTTTTTAATGCTTCTGATCAATGAAATAATGTTCCACATATGAATATTGAATACGTCCAACTGAAAGGGAACCATGTTAATTTTTCTCTCTAAAGGCAAAATAAACCCATTTCTGGCTCGTTTCATAACATGACTGAGTATAACGTGAAAAGATAGAGCAGAGTTCAATGTATCACCCCCGCATAAAAACCCAGACTCATCAATTTCAACCCTGACTCACAACAATGCTCATAACTCCTAAAATAAAATCGACAAACTTGGCCCTTTTTATCCGTACATACACATGGTAATCCTTTCAAAAATGATAAATATTAAATATACGACAAATACAACGGTTTTATTTTTGTAAGAATTTGGGTCCAACATACCAGGTGGAAGTCTGAGTCCATGTCGGGGTGGTGGAGGTGGTGGCATTCTGAGATGTATTGGTGGAGGTGGAGGGCGGAATAGAAGAGGAGGTGGAGGAAGACCCAAGAGAGGCATTGCAGTTTGTTGCTGTTGTTGTTGCTGATCCATTATAGGTTGTTTCGCTCCGGAAGAGAGATCCGCCGCTAATGCCAAACCAGAAGATTCCGAATCGTCATCTTTCTCTTTTCCAATGGCCCCCTTACTACCCAATTTCTCCGAATCTTTTAAGTCAGATTTCAGCAAAGATAAACGTACATTTAAATCTTGCGCTCGTTCGGTTTCACGCTTCTTGTGAACAACCTCCATTTCTCGCATGAACTGATCAATATCTTGTCCCGCCATTGCCAACATCTTCTGCTGAAGACTGGTTGGCTGCTTAACTTTAGCCATTTCTCTTTCTTTCTCTTTTTCTGATTCTTTCTGATCTTTATCGTAATCATGTTTCAGTTTATTGCTTTTATCATCCGCAAATCGTATTGTTCTCGATTTCTGGTTCTGATTTACTGCGGCCTCTTTGCCGACCTACAATCATAAATTGAATTTTATACAACAGGGTGGCTTAAAAAAAACGTCTGAATTTTATAAACGGTACCCCCCAGTTTTGTGAGGTTCCCGAAAAAAATTGATACGTATTTTTTCTTTTTTCGGTCGATTACAAATATGAAACTGAAAGGCGTAATATTCAACGAAACGAGTGCAAACTGCATGGACGTCTTAAAC
The DNA here is from genome assembly GCA_032362435.1 of Melikaiella ostensackeni. Classification (NCBI taxonomy): domain Eukaryota; kingdom Metazoa; phylum Arthropoda; class Insecta; order Hymenoptera; family Cynipidae; genus Melikaiella; species Melikaiella ostensackeni. The sequence goes on from JAUMHM010000083.1 coordinate 55,616,153, forward strand.
TCACTTGCTCAAATGTGAAGTATGCATTCATTTTTCTTTTTTTTTCCGGCAGTGCCCCAAAACCACTATCTAAACGAGGATCAAGTATTTCGCGGTATATTGGTTGTTTAAACAACTTTTTCGACAAAATATTATAAATTTATAGCCTCTCTGAATAACGTGAATTGATGAGCTTATTGTTTGAACCATTATTTATTGTTTGAATGTAACTTTGAAGCGGAGTAAGGCATAAAATGTATTTGTTGGCACATTTTCCACTAATATTTATCAAATTCTGATATATCTCGTATTTTTATCACTTAAATAATTTTTAAAACAACTTCCGTCGGTTTAAACCATTTTTGTCGACAAAAAATATACAAAAATTACACCTACACGTATTGATTTACAATTTCAGCTAATTAGTTCATCATTCAAAAAAAGTGAAACATTTGGCTGTTATATTGGAAAAAGTGTTTCAACAAATAAATATTGTTTAAACAGTTATGCGTAAGTAATAAAAATTGACAAGATAAGAGGAGCTAATAAGATCTGTTGCAAAACATGCAAAAAACTACACTTTTCTGATTTATTCCTGTCAAAACTTACATTTAAACAATAGACAGATATTTGAACAATTGAAAACAATTCCGGTCGTGTTGATTTTCTATGTTGACCAATTAGATCATGTTATTTAGAGAAAGTGTAACTTTTTTATATTTTTTCGCAAAAATTTGCTCAAACAAATGGAAATTGTTTAAAAGATTATGGGTAAGTAGTAGAAATAAAAGACTGACCAGAATACTATGGAGTTTGCTGAAAAATTTGCAAAAAACTACATTCCTCTTTCTTATTCTAGTCAAAAGTTACATATCAACAATAAAAAGTTGTTCAAAAAATTAACAGCACATTATATCAAAATAAAAAATCAATTCATACGTCACGTTTGAGGTAGAGATTTTAGGACGCCCATGTAGTTTGCGCTCATTTGACTGAAAATTACGCTTACCAATCCTATATTTGTAAAAAATGGGGGTTTTCCCATGTATTTCGAATGGGAAACTTCCCCACCCCTTTCCACACTTTGTCACAACGGTATATGACTCTTTCTTTGTGTATCTGGACGAAAAGACAATTACTTAAACGCGTGCTTTCATTCGCAAACAATAACTGAGATTTTCGCAAAATGAGTCCGAAAACGGAAATGCAATGCGCCGATAAAGTGGCATACAATACTGCAATATATGCAATTATCATACACAGATTCAAGAGAGAAGGAGTTGAGTGGTATTTTAATATGCATCCCAGATAACCTCCTGAATTTTACTAATTTTAGTTCTTATGATTAATATAATATTCTTATTAGATTCTGGATGTTAAATTTTCGGTTTACTGGTCATTTGTTATTAATATAAAATCAAATATTAACATTTCTGTGATGAAAGATCCTCTTCATTCTTCAGTTTCGCTAAGAATCGAATCCAGGTCTTTCGACTAGCAGTCGACCGGCCGTTGATATTTGATAAAATATTAAAAAGCGTGACCAGTAAACCGAAAAATTAACATCTAAAATCTAATTATCAACCTGGTCGAGATCTTTAACATTAAAATATCGTTTGATATATTTTAATGTTCATCAACATACAGGCAGGCGCTCGTTGTGCGTCTGCGCGTTTCACCCTAACGACAAGCGAGCAATTGAAACCGTTCACCAGTGCCCATCATTGATACCGGTTGCCAAGGAAGAATGTTAACTTGCATCCCCACTTTCAAAATTTCATTCGTTTTTTTAGAGTTCTGCCATCCTCTTTGATAGTTTTAGAATTCCTGACGACTTTTAGAAATAGTTCCGGCGCTTGAGTGGTCGAAAAATTGATTTTTGAAAATAGGGGTTAATTTCACGTCCTCCCTCCGCTTTTGAAAAAGTGAACTTCTTTTAGAGTTATGCATAGATTTAGAATAGGGGCAAGTGTACGTAAGGAATATTAGAATCTGTAAGTGGTCGTTCGATTTCAATAAAATTTGGTGAAAATATAATGCTGTATAAGATACATGTGGGGCCTTGAGGATTTTTGAAAAATTTCAAAATTATGGGAGGTACGTCATATTGAATTTTTGGGTTGGATTTTTCTTAATTATCGACATTTATGGAACCGATAATAGGATTTTGATCAAACTTGGAGGTATTAGAGATGAAGTTATACATTTTAAGAATATAAAACTTTAAGGCTTCTAGGCTCAAGCTCTAACCTCAAAATTTAATCGAATTATTTTAATCAACAAATACTCAAATTAAATACTTTTTATACTAAGCCCAACTCATATTTCAAATAGAAGTGTGTTTACACAGTGAAAAACTGACTAATTTTAATAATTGTTGTGTAAAGTCTAATTTTCGAATTCTAATCTGAACATTCGAAAATTAGACTTTACGCAAAAATTATTGAAATGAGGCAGTTTTTTGCTGTGTAGACACACTTATATTTGAGAGAGGAGTTTAGCTTAGTACCTGAAAAATATTTATTTCTGGAATTTATTGAGTATAAGGAGGTGACTGAATTTTGATGTTAGAGCGTGAGCCTTAAGAAACAAAATTTCTAAAGTTTGCCATAAAAAAGGCAAAAAAAGGTTCATTTAAATTTCTGTAAAATATCCACCATTAAATTTTATTCGAATATGGAAGAAAAGATAGCTTATGAAATGACCTTTCATTCGAAAAATATCCATATGCTCAGTATAGCTTGGATTTAATACTCAGGGGTGCGTGGAATAAAAAAAAGTGTTGACTTGTAATGATAATTGTTATAAATGAATTCTATCAACAAGCACTCAACATTCTGGATTGATCATTTGTTAAAGATATTTCAGTATCATAATTACTTACTTTTATAGACAAAGTGATACTTGATCAAAAAAACATGTCAACAAAAAATAATTTCATCTTTTAATTATATTATTATATTGCCAGTAAAGTTTAGTGTTGAAACTATGTTATTCGATGTGGTGTATTAAATTTATAAACAATTAACATAAATAAATGGTCACTGTAAACATTTACAGGCATAACATCATGCCATTGCTATCACTGGCAACATTATTCAAGGGCAATTAAAAGAAAAAATTATTTCTAATTAAGTTTGTATGTCGACACTTGGCAACTGTTTATAAAAATTGTTTAAAAATTAACAAATAATATCGACTGACAAATTTTCATTTCTGAATTCTAAATCTCACTAGCAATATGATTTAAGGACAATTAACAGATAAAATTATTTTTTGTTTACTTTAAATGTCCACACCGGACATTTTTTTTCATAATTGGTTTATAAAATTAACAAGTAATATCGGGAGACATGTTCTTATGATCAAGTATCACTTTGGCGATAAAAGTAAGTAGATTTAATGCGGAGATATTTTTTACAAATGAGCAATGCATAATGTTTACTGTTTGTTAATAGAATTTGTTTACAACTATTATCAATACAAGGCAAAAATTTTCTTTTCCACGCACGCTCAAGTATTAAATCCAAGAAAATTAAATAAAATTATTTTTTGACGCTAAATGTGAATCTGGCCGCAGATTTGTTCTATCACGTCAGGATTTCGAGATATTGTAATCTAAAAGTGCAAAAAATGCCTTTTTCGGCTATTTTCTACCATTTACAAAATCTATAATTTTTTTCGCGAATTTGTACCTGTTTCACAATCAAGTAATATTATTCACCTTCGGCATCGTTTTTGGTGTGTCCCGATCCGATTTTTTTTTCATTGAGATATAGCAAATTGAATTTTAAGATTTCTTAAAGCGAGAGAGTACTCGCAATTTACATTCTGCAAGGGTACGAACAGGCTAGTGAATGCAAGATAGAGATCTATCCGGCCAGTTAAGGCAAGATAGAGGTCAATCCGGCCAGAAACCGGCATTTTTTTGTACCTCTGGGTTAGAATATCTTAAAGTATTGACATAATAGAACGATTCTGCGGTGAGATTCAGATTCAGCATCAAAAATTGCATGAGAAATGGCTACTCCGGTTCTTGGGTCGGAGAAATGTAGGCCTGTGAATTAATACTCTTTTTAATTCTTTCCACATAAACGAGTGATAGAGAGAGGCTAGGGGACTCACATCAAACAGTAGTTCAAATATTGGTTGTCATATTGGATCTAGTATTTTAAATTTTGAAATTCTGATAATGGATTTGGGATCAGGGACTCGAAAAACCCTTAGAAAGTAAATTTCATGTCAATAAAATGATTTTGACAAATTTTTTCACAATATTGTATCCACCATTTTTAATTTCGAAATTCTGATCACGGATTTGAAACCTGGAACCCAAAAAACCGTTAGAAATTATGCTTTATAACCAGCGAAAAATTCTTTTTAGTTTTGGCCACTTTTGAAGGGCTTCTGTCCTACTGTAATTGACACTTGCTCAAATATATGTTTATCACGTTTATCAAAATCAAGACTAGCAGCCAGTAACATTATAGATCAAAATATAGTAATTAATTAGTAGAAAGATGCTTTATAAACTTTATTACGGCGCAGAGTGTAGCAAAACAATTGTTAAAATAAATTTTTTAAGAAAATACAGATTTTTGTCAATTTGCAACCGACAGATTATGCTTTTTCAACGTAATCAATTTTAAATCACTTTCCAAAATCCTTCCCTTATGATACTTTATCAGTAAACAATAATTGTTCATTTTGAAAATAATTTTATAAACAATTTTTCAACTTGACTACTTGTCAACAAATGGATGTCGTTTTTTTTTACGAAATCGACTACCAATAACTCAAAAAAGACGTGACTGATTGAAAAACTTTGTCAGGCGGCAATATGTGTTACTTTTTTAATAAATTTGATAAACAAATACAGATTTTCGTCAATTTTCAACCGGAACATTTCTTTTTTTTAACAGAATTCACTTTAAATTACTTGCTTTCATTAAATGCTTCCATTATGATACTTTATCAGCAAATACAGATTTTCGTCAATTTCCAACCGGCAGATTTCGGTAGCGCACTCTTCACAAATGATTAAATCGCGGACTTTTTCTTGAAATTGTTTATAAAATGAAAAATTAATATTCGTTGATGAAGTACCATAAGAGAAGGATATTCCAAGTAATTAAAAATCGATTCCGTTGAAAAAAACGAAATCTATCGGTTAAAAATTAACGAAAATCGGCATCTGTTTATAAATTCATTTACATGAATAACAAATGTTGTCACCTGACAACTTCTCCTATTAAATAAGACAATTTCTCAGTCATTTGTAGTCGATTTGGTAAAAAAAGGCATCCATTTGTTGACAAGTAGTTCAAGTTGTAAAATTGACATATTGAGATATATATTGAGATATATGTAGTCGATACATGCATTTGTTTATTAAATTTGTTTATAACATTCACAGTTATTACGGATCTTTTAAAAAATGGTAACTAAGCATTGCTTTTACGTACATCCCGAAAAAAATTGAAAAATGAAGTCTACAAGTATTTTTAATCTTGAAGTAGCATTTTCACTCATTAATTTGTTCATCAAAAATGAACAATTTTTTAAAAATATTGTAACCTGCTGGATATTATTTGTAAGGAGTGCATCAAAAATCGGCTCTCACTTATCTCTTTGAAATTTATTTAACTTTTATTTAAAAGAAAAAACGCTCAAATCGGATAAAAATTGTAAGCTCTAGACTAATTTGTTCAGAAAAACTTTTTTTTCCCCCACTGTGCGCCATGGTAGTTTGTGGTAAATTTAAACGGAAAAATTTCATGTGTTGAAAAATTGAAAAATGTGCATACAAACTCCGCTACCGTTCATAATTAAACAAATATAACAAGTTGATTTGAACCCAAAGCTACTCTCAATACTGTTTCCATGAACTAAAAACTTTAAACATCGGAATTCATATGAGATTGAGACAGTTATTAAGCTTTTTGCAAAATCATGGCGATGTTGCCAAGGAACCATTTTTTAAATTTGCAAGCACTAAGTGACGCACTAAGGACCCGTAAAAGTTCTTCAAAAATAGCTTGCACCATTTTTCGATCAACCCAAAATCCAAAAAGATACAACACTTTGAAGATACCCAAAGATTCTCGCATTGGAAAATTTCAAGAGTTCCAGCAGATCTGATCAAGGTTCTGTTCCCCCCGAAAGAGTTCTACAAAAAAGTCTTATAACACTTTCGATCAAGCAATACCCAAAAAGATACAGCAGTTACAAGATACCCAAGTTGTCTTTTTCCCTCCTAATATTGTCATCTCGAACATTCAAGGATTTTAAGTCTTATAACGTTACAAAATTTTTCGATCAATCCAAAAAACGACTACACTGAATATATCCGAAAATTATGGGACAAAGTAAGTGCACCCACAATAATCACCTTTTAGACACAAGTTCCCTATTGTGCACACACATCTGTCTTTTCGCCGCTTTTAGCATATTGTGAAGTTCGTTAACAAATGTTTGTCATTAAATTTCAAATATCATCCTGAAAATTGGGTTGAGTTAATTATTCATAATTCAAACTATGCGTTTATTAATTATAAATATTACGATAATAGATTTTTCTTTTTTCTGATAAGAATTAATTTGTGAATAGTTTGGACTATACGAGTAGTATAATCTATTTCCGGATCGAAGTAAAGAAGTAAAAGAAAGTTTTTCAGTTTAGTAGTTGTAAAAACAAATATTCAAGTTTGTCAAATTTCATTCTTCACTGGCAGCAATTGCCTCATGCCATAAGTATTAAATTTTACAACAGCATTACTGATTATAATAAAAGAATAATCAATTTTGAAAATAATTTTACTTATTTATTTTCTAGATCTTTTATAAATTTCAATGATTGTCAACAAAATTTTGATTCGTTTCGTTTCAATCTTCACGAGACAAAACAAAACTGACTTTAAAGATTCGTTTCGGCTCAGAGACGAAACCAAAGTCTCTTGTTAACTTAGTGTCGCTTCAGAGACGAAACCGAAATCTTTTAGCTGCTTTGTTTCGTCTCAAGGAGGAAACAAAATGCATTTACTTATGAACTAATATGAACCTACAGTTGAATTTTTGAAAGCTTAAATAAATAAAAATTAAATTCTTATTTTATTTTTGAAAATCGAATGCTAATTAAAGAGTCATGTGCATCTAGTTGGAGATATAGACGATTTCAAAAGAATGTGAAGTTTGAAACCGCCTATATCTCCAACACGATGCACAATTTACTATTCCACATTTGTATAATATAATTTTTTATATGAATTACACTCAGATATCATTTACCTTCGTGTTATTCACAAAATTACATTACAATTAAGATTTATTACACCGCAAATTAGACATCAAGATCAACCGCGGAAATCAAGCATCCCCCGGGAGATGATGGCGATTTCAGGACGAGGAGAAACATTAACAATCAAGTTCCTCCTAAGCCTCAGGATCAGGCTGAAATGGACGACGCCCTACGTGACGATCTTCAGGAGGAGTCCGACATCTGGACCATCACTTGTTTAGTTTATGATGCGGCGGGAGCTTTAGTCGATTCAAATCGAAGGATAAAGCCGACGATAGATCAAACATCAACAGCTAAGCCTTTTACGGTAAGGGTCCAAAAGTTCGCTAATGAACTGAGGATCCACCACCACACATTGAACAAGTCAAAGCTGCTGACTATCAAACAGCACATTGTTGACGAAATAGGGGTGTTATCTGACGCAAGGAGGAGAATACAGAAGAGGGAGGGATGGGTCAGGGATTATTAAATTACTCGCTGACCTATCATGCCTCTTCAGCGATACCCCTGGTTCTGTCAATAATCCACCTACGTCCACGAAGGTAAAGACTTTTTGGAGAGACATTTACGAAGTTCAACAACCATTGTATGAAGAGACTGAGAGCAAAATGCTTTTCAAGGAGCTGTGCGACAACCTCATAATGTCCAAGGAATAATGTCCACCAATCACTGCCGAAGAAGTTAAGAAAGCACTGAGGGGCACGAAGAACTTCCTCGCTGCCCGACAAGATGGTATCAAGAACTTCTGGTGGAAGAAGTTTACTTCTACACACCATCATCTGGCCCGGCTCTTCACCTCATATTTGAAGTCGGAGACGCCCATTCTGCAGTGGCTGGTGTTAGGACGCACGGTACTCCTACCGAAGAAAGGCGACTTGTCCAA
>JAUMHM010000083.1:55624411-55639324 GCA_032362435.1 Melikaiella ostensackeni
CACGGTTTCTTTAAACCTTTTCATATAATTTTTTATTTTCTATTAAATCTCCTCAAATTATGACACCAAATATGTTCAGTAATTAAAATTTGCTATTCGATATTACTTGTTCATTTTATAAATACATCTTACTCTCTAAATTTGAATCAGTGAGATTTAATTAATTTTCATTGAAAATCCTTACTGATCTCAATCAGTGACTACAAAGATATAATCGGACTCACGACACTATTTACATTTTTCGTCACTTTTTTTCAACGATGCAACCAATTTTTCACTTTGCCCTCAAACATATTTTTAAGCTTCCTCACTAGATTGACTAAAATAACACATCCACCATCTCAAACATTGAAATTTTGAAGATTTTGAAGCTTTCAAAAGATTTCAACAATTTTCAGAATATTTCAAGTCATTTTTAAAAATTTCATGAGATTCCATCAGAAATAAACGATTCTAAAGGGGGCTTATAGAATTTTAACTTATTCCAAGGGATTTCATAGAATTTCAAGAAATTTGAAGAGATTCCAAGAAGTTTCATCTGACTTCAAAGTTTTGAACATTTTTGAAGAAATTTGAAAAGATATTCAAAATTTCAAGATAATTTACGGAATTTCAAAGTATTTTAAAGGATTTGAAAGAGATATGAAAGATATAAAAGAATTTCGAAGATTCCAAAGGATTTTATGAAAGTTAAAAAATTTCCAGAAAACTTAAGAGAGTAAGTGGAATGGAATCAAATTTTAGGGGACTTTGAGGGATTTCTATGAATTTCATGGGATTTCATGGCGTCTAAAAGTATTTCAAAGATTTTGAAATATGTAAAGGAATATTAAAAGATATTAAAGATTTCAAGATACGGCATTTCAGAAGATTTCAACATACGGAATTGCAGAAGATTTCTATGGATTTCGCAAAATTTAAGGTATTTTAAAAATTTCCAAGGTTTTCAAAGAGTTCTGGGTATTTTAAAAGATTCCGAGGTATTTAATGGGATTTTGATAAAATGTCAAGATATTTAAAGTTTCTAAAGAATTTAAATAATTTCTTAAGATTTAAGAAGATTGAAAAGATTTCAACAGAATTAAAGGGTTTTCAATAGATTTCATTGAATATAAACGGGTTTTAGGGATTTCGAAGCTTTTGGGGTATTTTGAAAATTTCAAGGGGATTCAAGAGGCTCCATCAGATTTAAAAGGATTTTACGGCATTTCAGAGGATATCAAAGATTTCATCATTTTTAAAAGAATTTGAAGGATATTACAGACTTTAAGGTGTTTTACGGCATTAGAAAGGGACTAAAAAGGATTTCACACGATTTTAAGGAAGATGTATGTTGTATGCCAGATTTCAAAATTTGTTAGCCCCTCGATTTAATATTTAAGAAATTTCAAAGGTAAATATCCATAGTATTTTCTTGAGCTACTAACATATTTTTTTAAATTTTTTCTCTAGATACTGTCCTAGGGTCAAACTTGGTGCAAAAAAGTCGCCAAATTCAAAAAATGTGTAAATACTTATAAGATTAGGAAATATATATTTATCATATTTTAATAAACTTTAGTAATATTTATAAAGATCTAGGGTGAAAATTTTAAAATATGTTAATGCTTTGAGAATTGTTGATTATTTCCAGTTATTCCAGTTTTTCGAAAACATCGAAATTTGATGTTTTTTTGCTTTCCTTTTAAAAAAGTGGCATTTTGCCTTAAACTTGGGCTTTTCAGCCGCAGAATTTTATTACCTTTCGTGCTATTATGAGGGAAAAAATATCATGATAATATTATAAAAATTAAGGCATCTTAGCAACAACTCAAAAAATATGCGTGTAGATAATTTCCGCCGGTACTGTATAAACAAATTTGTTGACCATTTTTGTTTAAGCATTTGAAAAATCAGCTTTGATATAGATCTCTTGTAAAATAAATCCCCACAAATAATTGAGAAAAAAAAATTAACTGGCTAAAAATGAAAGGCTGTAGAGTTTTTTGAACAGTGCATTCCTGATTTATTCCACTTTGCGATGGGCCTCTTAAAATTTAAAAGAACCATTTAAAAAAGTGTATGGTTCCGATTCAAACCCGTTTAAAAAAATGTACGGCTTGGATTCATACCAATCCTTCTGGAAAATATGGTATTGAGGATCCGATCCCATTTGCATGCAAAAAAAAAATTTTTGAAATAATTTCCGAAAATTCGGATTGTCCGGTAAATTTTTCAAAAAAGTGTGTAATTTTAATGATTATTGTTAGAACATAACTCAATTATTTATCATGGAAAGTTTCCACTTTCTTTCACAAATAGCATGAGTATTAGAAAATTATTTTTTTAAATGTCGATGAGATGAATGTTTGCTTTTCTCTATTTCGGTAAATAGTTCCCCTACCCTAGTTAGCACATATATAACATTATGGAAATGGCCAATATTGGGGCATTGGACGTTTTTAGAATATTATAAAATCATCATCAATTCATCAATAATTTGTCTGAACATCAATTTGTTATAATTTGGATTTAGCCTAATTAACAATTTCCATCATTTTCATTTTTCCGAAATACTTTTTATGCTAATTTTTTTTCTTTCTAATTACAATTTGACGCATTTTTTACATATATATAATACCGAATTACCATTTAACATAATTTTCATTTTTCCGAATGAAATCATGTTACATGCAGTTTCGATGACATGGTGATTATAACAGATGGCGTTTCGTTCAAATGAATTTTAGATTATGTGCTTATTCGAAAGAATAAAAATTATTTCAGATAGTGTTTCGGAAAAATGAAAATAATGCTAAATAGTAGTTTGGTATTATAAAGTTATGTCAAATCGTAATTCGGTAAAATAAAAATTATGTCAAATGCTCATTCGGAAATATGAAAATTATGGCAAATGGTAATTCGGAAAAATAAAAGTTATGACAAATGGTAGTTCTAGAAAATAAAAAATATGTTAAATAGTAATTCGATATGATGCAAATTATTTCAAATTATAATTTTGTATAATTCCGGAAGAATAAAAATTAGCACAAAAAGTAATTCATAAATATAAAAATTAGGTGAATTGGCAATTTGAATAAATAAAAATCATAGCAGATAGCTAATCGGTCAAATGATTTTAGGTTAAATAAATAGTAGGTAAAATAGAATTTGGGGAATATTCATGCGCCCCCTTCCAAAAAACATCTTTTAGGGCGTCCTAATTATGTGTTTTTCTTTCTTTCTAACTGGAATTCCTTCCTATCTTTTTCTTCCGATATATCGTTGAAAGTTTATACTGCTCAGTTTAATAAAATAGCATGTGCCGTGAACAAAAAAGAATTGATATTTTCAAATAAAATTCACATATTTTATAACTTTTTGCAGATTTAAGTTCTCAGATCAAGAGAGACAGAATTCAGAATCATGTTCCTCCTCCTCCTCCTGCACCTGTTCGTCGTCGTAATCGAAAAATCGTAATTCCTCCTGGTGATCAAGTAATAATAGATAATTTTTTAATTGGAACAGTATTTCGTGGTCGATACATAGCAGTATATCAAGGTGGTGAAATTGTTGAGAGACACATAGATGGCTACCTTACTAGGCCTTCAGATTATGAACAATGGTTTCACCGAGTGGATGAATTCGTACGTTCAGAAGACGGAAGAAGGATTCGTCAAGGGCCAAACTGGAGGGAATAAGATGTCTTGTTATTCTTGAGGAAAAGTCGAAATTCAAGAATTTTTCTAAAATTAATGCTTTTACTTTTCAATCAAAGAAATAATTTTCATCTATTACCAAAAATATTAAACAAAACGATTGTGTTAGTAGGCAAGAAATTTTTCCTGGGTGAGATAATTGAGTTTTGAGATAATTAATGTTTGGAAAAGAAGTATGTTGACCTATGTATTATCAGGAGACATAATTATACTGGCAACACTTTTCGTTGAGCTTCTTACGAGTTACGAATCTTTTATAATCGACAACTTGATAAGGTCTAATGTATATCTTGATAAGGTCTAATATATATTTCTACCATTTTTCATATAGAAGTCTTGTGAGATTCGTCAAGAAGCAGACTCCTCTACTCAGTAAAAATGAAGATTGCTATTCCCTTCTTAACCTTTGCAGTTTTTCTTAACTCAGTTGGCAAGTATGATATAAGCATTATTCTATGATATTCATTTAATTTACTCATTACAAAAGAAATAACAGTTATTAAGCCTTTAGGCTTAGATTTCATATTAGAGAGAAAAAAGGTCCGACCGCCGTATGGAGTAAAATATGTTTTGCAATCGAAGTTAAAAACTCAGTATGGATTTAAAAATGATTATTCACCCTGAAATGATTAATTTTTGTTCTAAATAGAAAAAAATAAACTCCTATATACGAATTCTATAAAAGTGCCACCATACCTCCGTACCACCATATGGACTGAAATTTGTTTTCCAATCGGAGTTGAAAAAACTGAGTATGGATCTGAAAATTATTTTTTACCCTGAAATAATTAAATACCGGGACGTGAACGTGCGCTTCCTGCGCGTGCATTTACTGCTAGCACATATTAATTTATATTCTCTGGTTTCGTGTTTCAAATTGAAATTCTAGGATATTTAATACTACACTCCTAAAAATACTTTACTCATTAAACTGAAGTATTAAAATTTCAAATATAATAATCTTTCATTAGGTATATACTATCCATTATTTCTAATTATGAATTACATTTTTTATGTTAATTTTAATGAAATAATTGAATATCTGATATACGTTTTCAATGAATATATGTTTATCAAGTATATATCATATTTGCGAAACGCTTATCACTGTTCCAAAGTTAATGATTGAAAACTAATGATGAAAACTATATGATTCAATATAGGTACATATTACACATTCCGTAATAGATTTTCTAAATTTGATAACGATTGGTTTGCAAATCGCTAGGCCGAATTGAAAAGCAGTAAAATTACTTATTTATTGTGGAGTATCTCAAAAATATAAGTGAAATTCTTTTTGAAGGTTTATTAAATTTTAATCAGAAACTTTAGGCTTTTGTTTATCGACCTTGAGTGTAGGTGTGAAACGACTTTTGGTACCGAAATCAAATGTTAAGGCAAATAATATTCTTATCAATGCGACTTGCAAGTGAATATAAGTTGCTTAATTAGCACGTAACATTTGTAAAATAGAGAGCTATTGTTCGCTCGAAAAAAGAGGGGATCTTTTTTAAATTAAATGCCGTCTCGGTTCTACTCTATTCATATGGGGTGGTTCCATGGACGAAGTGAACATCCACTCACGGTCCTTGATATCGCTACACGTAAGATATGCAGAAGAGCTTGCATATCAACTCGCCTGTTGCTGGAAAGTGGATTTTTTGAAAACATTTCTCACGATTAAAACAAAAAATATGCGTCTTATCGAGAAATAGTCTCAAACAAATTTTTAGCAATTTTGAAGATGATTAGTCTTTCAAGAGCTAACCAGTTTACAGCCGACAACGACGACAACAGACAGACACTATCGTAAAACCTATTTTTTCGGATTCAGGAGGTTTCGAAACATGGAGATTTAATGAAATCCGCAAAAGTCAATTTTCGTATAAAATCAATACTTTCTTATTAAGATGAAAATGTAAAAAAATATCGATAAGATGAATGTTTGGTTTTCACGATGTCGGTATATGGTTTCCCTATCCCAGTGGGCACAAATGTGCAAAAACATCCTATGTCAGATTAGCAGACCAAATAATGTTATAGAAATGTCCAATGTTGGGGCATTGGACGTTTTTAGAACGCTATTTGGTTAGTCGATGAACGTTTTTAGGACGTTCTAATTATGACTTTTCATTTCTTCCTAACTGTGATTCCTTTTTATCTTTTTCTTCCGATATATTGTTAAATGTGTGTACCAAACAGTTAAATAAAATAATACGTGACTATGATCAAATAATTAATATTTAAAATTAAAATTCAGAAATTTGCATTTTATTTTCACAGATTTGAGTTCTCAGATAAAGAGAGACGAAATTGAACCTCCTCCACAACCTGTTCAACCTCGTCGTCCAGTACTCAGAATTCCTCCTGGTGATCATGTAGTAGTAGATGGTTTCCTCATTGGAACAGTATTTCGTAATAATTTCGAACCAATTATGCTCGGTCACCGAATTGTTGAGAGACATATATTTGGCGAAGTTGTTAACTTTTTAGAACGCGATGAATGGTTAGATAAAATGAATACAGCAATAAGATCAGAGGCCTGTAGGTGGATTCGTGAAGGGCCCAACTATGGTGGACATTAAGGTGTCATATTATTCATGAGGAATGGAGTTGAGGCCGAATTTCAAGAACTTTTTGGTGCAGCTACTAGATAACTAGTTTATCTGAAAAATAATATAATAATTACTTTATTTCATGTGACATTAATTACATGCATTTATGCGGTTTTTGGCCTCAAGCATACGATGACTTAAATTTTTTAACTTCATACAGAGGAGATCTGATCAATCTACACTCATAATAAAGAAAATTTTTCAGAAAAAATTTCGTGTGAAACAAAAAATAAGCATAAAAAATTTTACTGAGAGCCGGATTGAAACCGATACCTCTTCTGTTCATGAGAGGTGCTTTAACCAATTCAGCTATCGCAGCACGGTAGTGAAAATTTTGAAACTTGCATTTGGTCAACCGGGTGGAAGGTTAACCTACCTTCAATGTTTCTGAAGGCGTTTTTGGTCAGAATATAGAGGAGGTGGTTCAAATCCGGCTCACAGTGAAATTTTTGGAACTTGTTTTTGGTTTTACACGAAATTTGTTTTAAAAAATTTTCTTTATCATGAGTGTCAATACAACAGACATCTGTTGATCAGACCTCCTCTATATGAAGTTAAAAAATTAAAGTCATCGTATGCCTTAGGCCAAAAACCGCATAAATGCATGTAATCAATGATACTATTTGTTAAACTGTAAAATAAAATTAAAATGAAATTGTTTATTCAAAATTGAAGCTGTGAAACTAAGCTTTGAGATCGAATTTTCACATTAATATACTATTGTAAGAAATTATTTTGCAATTAGGCTTCTGATATGATTGATCAAAGTGATGATTAGAACTCAGTACGTCTGATTGATTGGATAATAGGGATGTGCGTATTACAGAGTAAGAGCTGTATTTTTTTTTGTAAAATATGCAAATGTTACTCAAGCGGGTCGCACGTGATTATATGTATTGACAATAAACTTCAATTATCTCACTCATAAACCACTTCTTACTTATCAGCACGATCGATTTGTTCAATATTTCTAGTACTAAGTAAAAACTCTGTCTTTGATTAAGGAGTAATAGCGTTTGTTTAAAAAAAAACCACCATTATATCTAGAATCAATAAAGTTCTCATGAACGAAAAATGTGGTATTCTTATTTCCACACCTCCATGCACTTTCCTAGTAATGATATTTTTTACTTTTCCAAAAGGATATATCACCTGAGAAGTTTGAAAATAAATTCAATAATTTCTCGAATTCTGTACCTCGATTTTAACTCTTAATATAACCCAGAAAAGTTGTACCGAATACCAGAAATTTATACCACGTTATCATTGAAGTCTTATCTTTAATTCAAGCCAATAAAACTTAGAGAATATCCATTTATTAATTAATCTGAAATGAAGCATCATAAAAATTATTTTCAAATCGGATTTTCATTTTGGAGAGGAACTTAACATAATAACGTTTCCCAAATTTAATTACCTCTAGTGGTTTCTGAGATACAGCATTTCTGGCTGAATTTCTCGAGAAAAAAATTCAATTTTTCAATCATTCAAATGATTGCGGTATTTAGAGTTCGAAATTTAAACTTAAGAAATTTCAAAGTAACTTATACTTATGTTAGTAATTAAAAAAATTGAAATGAATCTGAATTAAAAATTCTTTTAAAGTCATTGTTAGAAAGCTGATTTAAAATATGAAATATGTATCGGTGATCAAGTTTTTTTATCATATCGCCCAATTTTAAGACAATTAACACATCAGGCTAAGAAATAAATGTAAAATCTTCGCAAAGGAAGCCTTCTAAGTTTAAATACACTTTTATTTAAAAATTAAACTGAAATTGAAAGTACCAATATTAGACCAATATTAAATTTAAAAAAATTTTAATTCCTATCCTTTTTTCTGTTTCAGGTAAGTGCTATGAACCCAAGGCAGTTGTCACTTCTGTGGAAAAATAATTTCATCTTAAAGTTAGTTTTTCGCATTATTATGAGTAAATTTAATATTCTACTGAAGAGCAAATTTGAGGGTTTACCAATCTGTAAACCTTAAATTGCCAAATTTGATTTTTAACTTTTTCAGCTTTTTACGTTTCTAATATGGGAGTGCCTACATATACGTACCAAAAAGTCGGCTATTCGTACCGAAAAAATCCAGCTATTTGTACCGAAATCTCGGTACACGTATCTACGGTCTTCTAATAAATTAGAAGACATCTATATTTTAAATATATCTATTAAATGGGATTGAAGAACATTTTCCACCTTGGTTGTATTCAAATAAGATTAAAATTGGACTGTTCACCAGCTTGAATGCCTCTCAGTTTTGAAACTTCAAGTTTGCAGTATTTTAAATTGCTTCAAAGGAGGTAAATGGTACTCAAATATATAATTTTTTTCACAATCTGTTGGCCTTATTTGAAAAAGTGCAACTCGGCAAATTAATCAATTCACTGATTGATTTTTTAATTCATAGCAGAGTATGAATATTATTTTGAATGCTTCCAAATTTAAAATTCGCATTAAAGTTTAAAGAAACAAATTTGAAACATTTTAATATTGAAGGGCTTCAAATTTTGAATTCGATTCCAGAATTCTCTGAAATATGATGAAGATTGTGGTTTTTTGCATATTTATGGTGAATGCAACATTTATTTTTAAGCAGTTAAAATGTCTTTCATAAAATTCCATCAGACTAAATTGAAGAGACAATCATTTTTTTCAAACGGGAACAACACGTTTTAATGACAAGGCAATTTTTGATAGTCCAAAAAGATGATGTTTCTTCAATTCAAACATTATGACGAATTTTATTGGAACTTTATATTAAGTAAGTGGCATCCAAACCTAGAAGGCCACAACTCATCAATAGGGTCCAGAAACGGACCTTGAAAATACGTGCCCTAGTTAATAAAGTGATTTAAAAAAGGCTTTTTTTGAAAAATGAAAGCGCTTTTTGTTTTTTTTCGAAATCATGGTCCAGTAATGAAGTGTGACCACTAGAAGAACTCTTCTTATTTAAATAAATTTCTTTATTCGTAGCAACAAATGAATGAAAAATTATTGAAACCATATTTTAGTACATATATTAGAGTTATAGGAAAAAAACTGAAAAAAATTTTGATTTGAGATTCTAAAGTCTATATTCAATTTGTAGTACCTATACATTTCATAATGGATTATATGAATTTGGATTTTCTCAAGATTTATCAAATTTTATCAGAAACCTTTGATTTTTGTTTAGTTTCGTTTATTTTAAAGTTTATTCAAGCCTTGCGACAGGGTCCTTTGAAGCAAAAAATGTGAATTCAATAATAATTGTAAATAATGAAACGGCATTTGATACCGAAATTTTTGTGAATGAAAAAGAAGACGGCAAATAAAAAAATTTAAACACTTTCTACTCAGCCTCCTACATATATTTTTAAATTTTAGAACTGACAATGTGATAATGGCTAGTATATATAAACCGATAATTTTTCATATAGAATTCATCACTTTCAGCACTTTTTTCTGAGCCTCTTATGAATATTATAAATCTTTAAGAATTGCTATGAAATTAAACATCAGGTTCGAACTTCCACAATCAAATATTATTTTAAAAAATGATTTCGCAATTAAATTTCTGATGAGATTAATCAGAGTAATAGGGAAATACGTATTACAGAGCAACAGTATTTTTTTAACTGCGCAAAAGTCGTACCTCACATGTCTCGTATGATTATGTCTACTGACAATACATAGGCCAACATACTTTTTTCCCAGTCATTTATTATCTCACCCACAAAAACCTTCTCATTTAGCAACACAATTGTTTTGTTTCATATTTTTGGTACTAAGTGTAAATTATGTCCTTGATCAATAACCCCGTTTGTTTAAGAAATAACAAACTTTATGTCTTGTATCAGTAAAATTTTCTTGAATCAAAAATACATTACTCTTATTTCTATATTCCTATGCTAAGTATACAAACTTTTTATGCCCCCAATTTTCTGATTTAGCATTATCATTATCCCCTGCATATATTCATCTGAAAATGTAAAACAAGTCATTGGATAATTTTAGATTCATTAAAAGTGCAAATGAATTGAAAATTGAATAAAAATCAATTGGAAATAAAGCGGCTTGCGAGTATATATCAAATCTTATCGCTCTTGTTTGCTCGAAAAAATACGGGACCTCGTTGAAATTGAATTATTACCTCTGGCTGAAAAACAAGATGACAATTAAAAAACTTACAACACTTTTTGCTGAGCCTCTCACAAATATTGTCAATCTTTTGAAATTCACAACGCGGTAGGGGTTATTATATATACCTTCACATTGTCATTTAAAGTTCCTCTTTTGTTTGTAAAATTCGTCAAAAAGCAGGCTCCTCTATTGACAAGGAAGGTTACCCAAGTGTCCGCCTCCGATTTGATTCGTTTTGAAGTATGTTTTAGAGCACTAAAAAATAAGGTACACGTATTTTTTTATACGTGCCAGAATTCATATTCAGAAGGTGAAATCATCCTTCAAAGTTTTCGAATAATCACTTTATAAATATAATTTCCAGTGAAATTAATCACTTAGAAGGCAGTGTAAACATTGTTTAGACTAAAATTATGTTACTAGATTGCAGTAAAACATTTATTTTCTAATCATCGCCCCCTTAGATGGGGGGTTAACTACCCCTATGGCTAACATACACAAAAATTCCTGATTATCATTCAAGTCAAATTTTATTGTTAAATGATTAATGAAGTGGTATAAAAAATACAAGACGTTATTCTTTTCACACTTCGGCATGAGGCACCCCCATTCTGATTCCAAGGGGTTAAATCACCCTCAAAGCACGTTTTACATTCATAAAACATTTCAAGTGTTGCAAATTAATTACTATGATATACGAAATTGGACAGAAATTTATTCTATTTATTTCCTATAGTATGTTGTAGAAAATGACATTGTTTTACTGTAGTTACATATATTCTACGAGATATTATTCGTCATATTTATTACACATATGGTGATCGTGAAAGAAATGTTTGATACACATTGATTTTTTACACCAAGAACATCTAATAACTGGCGTTTCATCACAATATGCACATTTTACTTGTGAAGATTCTCCAAAGGCAAAATCTACGGGATTTTCAAAATCTTGCGGCCTATTATCTACACTACATAACCACTTTTATACCATGAATACTGAAAAAGGTTTTTATATCTCGGAGAGGATAGTTGATTGTGAACAAGAGATTGGAGTTTAATAATATTATTTCTCAAGTGCAGATTTATCTCATAATTATGTAATAAAACATCATCCGAAAAACGTTTAACAAAATTTTTCCAAACTCGAAATCCATAAACGTCTAATGGCTGGATCATACCCGTGCTTCCTTTTGGATTAACTTTAGGTTTGACAGTTTTACCAGCAGGTGCTTCTTTTTCTACAGTGTCGGTACAGTGCCCAGTTCATGAATCCAATAACAACACACTTGTACTCCCAGTATTAGGAAAGAATACTTCTTTCACCCACTTATTGAAATGGTCCATAAAATTTAAGTGAAAAGACGTTCAAAGTTATGAAAATAAAGAAAAATATAAAGTTAGCTTCGCATACCTGATGTAAGCTTCCCAGATTTTGAAGCCATTACGAATACATTAGATGGTCTAAATAATGTTCCTTCTATTACTGGTCCAAACTTCCCACTTGGTTCTGTTAGGACCATGAATAATGGAGACAATAATCTTCCGTCGGCACTGATGATAGCTTGAATTGTGTAGCTGTGCGTGGTCGAAGATATAGATTGTACAACACACTTAACTTTTTTTTTGACCTTCCAGTGCTAAACTTCTTCCTGATACAAATTTCGTTATTTTTCTCGAAACAATGCGATGAGCTTTTTTAAATTTATATATCCACTTCGAGGAAGCTGTAAATACCATTTCTTGTTATTCTGATTCCTGTAAGCTTCTAGAGCCCACCTACGGAGATTTCGGTCATGAACAATAAACCCAGCATTAAGAGCATCATTAAATTTTCTGATTACAAATTCTATTATTTCAAATAATTTATCTTTTCTTGTTCCTTTGCTTTTACTTGCTGAGCCCACCTTCTTAATTGGCGTTCCGAAGATAGACGCCTGAACATATGTTGAACAGTATGAAATTTTCTTCTTTTCTTTCCTCCGTCTGCGTTTTTCCAGTATTCAACAGCTGTTTTTTCATATTCAAAATCCACATCAGTGTCTTTTTGCGAGCAAATTTCCACATGTTCATTCTCTTCTGTCCAATTGATTTTGCTGTCATCATCATCATCAATTATTTCAATTTCCTATTCCTTAAACGGTTCTTGAAAGTCTAAAGACTGTTCATCATGTATTTTCACATTGAATTGAAATATAGTGTCAAGTAACAACTGTTTAAATTTTCCTGCCAAAAAAGTCTCCTCCCGTGTTATAGGTGTCTCCATTAAATACATTGTTTGGAACGTTGCAAGAAGAAGATGTATTACGTTTACAGGATTCAGGATCATTTTAGCAATATTTTTCAAAATTTATGTCTCATCACCTTATTTCACAGTTTCTTGAGGTAGCAACTAATTTTTTTGCGTGTGAATTTCTTTTTATATACTAACATTGAATTTGCACACGTTGCAATATTTTTAGAGATGCACGCCGAGGCGATGATTCTCTTGTGGTACCGGGTGCAAATTGAAAGATATGTACAACACATATACATTACGCGTAAGACAAATGCAATATACTAACATCGAATTTTCACACGTTACCATATTTTAAGAGATGCACGCCGAGATATTGAGAATTGAAAGATATCGTGAATGATATCGATGGATGATAGCGTGAATATTCGTCTGAAAGTTGATAAACCTCATTAGTCATGTAACATAGGTAGTGTTTACAATTTTTCAATTGCTTTTTTCAAGAAACAAAAGAAAGAAATATTTCCCTTATGAAACTTTGCTTTTAGGTCGAGATATAGAGGTGAAGACTAAGGCGTTCAAAATAAACTTCATTTTTCTTTACTTATAATTAATCACTCACACAAAAATCTTGTTCCATTTGGTGAAAAATGCTTAATTTTCTGGGATTTCAGACAGTCCCATGAAGATACAAAAATTGAATCAACGTTAATTTCCTTTGAAAGAGTAAGTGTATAACATGGAACATGTCATAAATATGAAAAATAATATCTCGTAGAGTATATGTAAATTCCGTGAAACAATTTATTTTATACAAAATATTATAGGAAATGAATAAAATAAATTTCTGTAAAATTTTTTATATCACAGTAATTAATTTGCAACACTTGAAATGTTTCATAAATGTGAAACGTGCTTTGAGGGTGATTCAACCCCTTGGAATGAAAATGAGTGTGCCTCATGCCGGCGGATTGCGATGTTTTCCATTTCCACAATGTTATCTGTCCTGAAGAGAATTTTTCACTACGAACGTTGAACTGCAACTGTTACAAACGTTTAAGAAAATAAAAATTCAAATTAAGAAAAGTTTACCCTTTTTAAATCTGGCACGGAGTGTGAAAAGATATAACGCCTTTTTTTATACCACTTCATTAATCATTCAAAAATAAAATTTGACTTGGATGATAATCAGGAATTTTTGTGTATGTTAGCCATAGGGGGTAGTTAACCCCCCAGGGATCGTTCATATATTACGTAACGCATTTTACTTTTGTTTAAATAAAGACGAGAATAAAATTGCCGTGAAGTCAGAAAGGACACAACTATATAAAGAAAAGAAAAACGTGTTACGTAATATATGAACGATCCCCCATCTAAGGGGGGTGATGGTTAGAAAATAAATATTTCACTGCAATCTAATAACATAATTTCAATCTAAACAATGTTTACACTGCCTTCTAAATGATTAATTTCATTGGAAATTATATTTCTAAAGTTATATTCGAAAACTTTGAAGGGTGATTTCGCCCCCTAAATATGAATTCTGGCACGTATAGAAAAATACATGTACCTCATTTTTAGTGCTCTAGAACATACTTCAGAGCGAATCAAATCGGGGGCGGGCACTTGGGTAACCTTTCTTGACAGTGAAAATGAAGATTGCTCTTCTTTCCAGCTTTTCTCAACTCTATTGGTAAGTATGATATATATTGTTTTATAATACTGGAATTATTTATACCAATTACTAAGGGAAAATGAGTAATCCGAACTTTTTAGATTAGATCTCATATCACGGAGAAAAAAGATCCTTACACTGTTGAAAAAGCGGAGTTAAAATAACTCCGATTGTGCCCTATAAAAGTCCCACCATGTGAAGTAAAATATTTCCAGTCGGAGTTCAAACAACTCAGTATAAACCTAAAAATATTTTTTCACTCTCAAATGATTAATTTTTATTCTGGATAGAAAAAAATTAACTTCTGTGTACGGATTCTATAAAAGTCGTACCGCAACTTTTTAACATCGTAAGATTTACCGGAACTTAGGTGAAATGTAGAGAAAATCAGTTGTTTTCAGTGGCGGATTTACCATATAGGCAACATAGGCACGTGCCTAGGGCGGCGGAATTAGGGGGGCGGCAAAATTTCCTAGGAATTTCTTAGAAACATTATTTCCTAGCAAGGCAAAATTTCCTAAGAATAATTCAATAAACAAACAATAAGCAATACTGGAAATA
>JAUMHM010000083.1:55660175-55673233 GCA_032362435.1 Melikaiella ostensackeni
GAAACCAACGTCTATACCTGCTTACTGTTGTCTTTTTTCGGCCTTTATTTTCACGAGGGTTCCTAGATTCATTTTTCGTTCTCATCTTTTCTCTTGCTTTCTTCTTTTCTTCCTTTGCCTCGCTTGCTTCCTTCTTACTCTTTTCTTTTTCTGCTTTCTTTTGAATTCTTTTAAGCTCATCTTCTCCCTTTTTCACTTTATTTGCTTTCTTCATCTCTTCTTTTTCCTTCTGTTCCTGTTCCTTTCGTTTAATTGTATCCTTTTCATCTTAAGCCTTACGCTTTGAAGCTTGATAGAATTCATCGCTGGTCAGGATTTCGGAATGTTCACTTCGTGGTGTTCGCGAATTAATCCTGCGGTAAATAGAGCCAGAAAGTAACATTCGCTGTTGAAGATGTGAGACAAATTCAGTTTCTTGAATAGAATTTTCTTCTGCCAAATTTTGCCCATTACCTCCCGCTTCAACAACTTCATGTTGTTGAATGGAACAAGTAGCAGCAGGTACACCAATTTTCTTTGCTTCATTGTGAGGTTGATTCGTAATTAAGGAAGGTGCAAACTCAGCATCCGTAAAAATGTTCGGATTGAACGGATGTATGTCAGTGCAGGCAAATCCATCTTTAGCTACTTCCATATTGCAAGCCTTCTTATAGGCTTCGTTTACCAGACCTGTGTCAAGTCTTTTTTCTCAGTGAAGTCATAAGTGTCTGGGGCTATCCGACCCTCTCCTGCATTTTATATAAAATTGTGAAGATTACTGGAAACATGTTGCTTTGTTTTATAGAGTAATTTTTTTAATAAATCGATATAATAATATAGGATAGTCAAATTGATCTCTTGAAAAAAAAAACACAGAATAAGAAAGGATTTTTGAAATTTAATTGAAAGGAATAGAAAATAATTTTTAAAAATTTGGAATTAAAAACCGAATTAAAAAGTTAAGAAAAAACATTTCATGCGTAAAACAGAATTTTTTAAACAAGAAATAAAATATCTTGGAAATATTTATTTATTTATAATATTTATTTGTTCCAGAAATATCGATAATTCAAGAAAATCCAACTCTAGAATTCAATATGGCTTAACAACCGTAATTTTGAAAATTTTCGAAAAAAAAAATCTAAAAAATCCTGATATTCCTGACGTATTTTGGCCTACCATATGGGTAAATAATAGAAAATTCGGTTTCAATAAACAGCAAAATCAGCTTCGAATTCTCCACATTTTTCGCATTGGTATTATAAACTAGAGCATCGAGCTTCAATTTGTAGTAATGTCACGGAACTTTAAGGATTTGTAAAACAAGTTTGTATTATATGAACGGAGGTAGCTCAGAATTATCCGAATTATTTTCTATTTCTTCTAAATAATTTTCAAGAAAGTAGGAGGTTAGATAAGAAGGCTAGACGGCCATCAGAGATTACCAAGGTCATAGGGAAGGATCGCTACGTTATGGAGGATATCGAAGGCAAACAACAAAATCGAAGGCGAACAACAAAGTCAAAGGCCGTATAAGAGCATTGTTGCTGTGGATCGATTTATTTAAAAAATTACTCCGTGAAACAAACCATCACGTTTCCGATATTTTTCACATTTTTATATGAGACATACCAAGATAAATCTTCTACCGGTAATTTATAAATGAGTTTAAGTTTGATACATTTAAATTGAATCATCATCTCCAAAATAAAATAAATTTTAATTTGCGTCTATACGATGTTTTTATTTTTATTACAAGCAACTCAGTAGGCAAAAAAATGGAGCACGTCTTTACGACATTGCAAAGACATCCTATTTCCATGTCGTAAAGATATCTTAAAGACATCTTTAAGACATTTAATGTCGCAAAGATGTCTTTACGTCATCTTTACTACACAGACATACGACGTCGTCAAGATGTCGTCAAGATGTCATGAAGATGTCGCCAAGAGGTCCTTCAATTTTTTACCCACTGGGAACCCTGTTAATAATATAAAACAGAATGAATGTGAGATTGACATTTATTGTACTGTAACTTCTGTCCGCGTTTTTATAACTTGTGAGTGAGTGCCATTTCATCAGAAGACCTTTTAAAAAAAATTGTCTCCACAGATAGTAATTTCGTTTTAAAATTATTTGTATTGTAGGTTCTTTTTTTTATCCGCATATTTTTCTTTATGAAGAGATTGTCTAAGCATCTTGATATTTTTTATAAGTGTAACAACATTTTGCAAATACTGGTACGTTGCGGTTTTGCTCGGTTAGTGAATGTATCGCACGAAAATATATTTTGGAAAATTGTTCGTGCTTTCTTCCTCGCATGTCAAATGTTTCAGTTGCACTCATATACCGAAATTATCAAATTTCAATATTTTCATATTATATATATATGAAACATTATTTATGATGATAATTATATTATTATTATATTATATATAATTATACTTATCGATACGTGTCCATTTCTCAGCGAAAATCTGAACATGCCGAGGATTCTGCATGTCCTACAATTTTAACGGGTATTGCAATTTGTTGTAACAACCAACTACCAACCAACTACCCATACTCCAACATCTCGCAGGCCACGCTTTGAGCAGTAGAGAAGAGGATCCCACTTATGGCGAGGACAACGCCTGTCACGAAATGAGTCGCTGTTATCGCGTGGAAGATCCCCATCATCGCCCAGGATACCCCGAATCGCCCAAAAACCCAACCAGCTACTCAAATACGAGTTGCCATCATAATCTCTCGCCGATGCCACGTACCGTATACGGTAAGATTCACCCATCATCTTTCCGCTCGGCACTGTAGCCGTGTTTCAATTGGGTACACTTCCAAGAGTACACTTCAAGTTTGCTTTTGCTAGACATAAAAGTGTACACTTCGAAGGGTGCGTAGATTTTAAGTTCAGTCAAAGTACACGGGAAATGCACACTTGGAAGTGTATGTACCCAGTTGAAACACGTCTTCTGCCTCAATTGTCAACAGATAGCCAGGGTAGGGTCACTGCACAGTGAAATCGTGTCCGCGCGGGTGCGGGTACGACGAAAAAACCTTCTGAATGATTAAATAAAATACTACCCCTGAAATCATTTTCTCCTTAATTCAGCCTCAGCCCACAGGTTGACCTCATAATACCCACACCAATTAAAAAATCATGGACAATTCTCGGATTTCCCTCGATTGAGCTAAATGGTACGAGATATACTATGAATGATTTTGAGTTATATAAATTAAGTACATTTAGTTTCTTATCAAGTTGAGTGTTTTTTCGAGCAATTTTGAGTAATTTTTCGATGCTATGTGGTCACGAAAGGCCTGGAACTCGGTAAAATCTTTCTCAGCTAAGAATTTTGCTGATTTTAAACAGTTTCAGAGTTAAGGAAATCTAAATGCCGAAGGGATGTCACAATTATTTCTTTCAGGGACTAAATCGCAACATTAACAATTAGAAAATAAATTGCACGCTGTGTGAACTGAGCTTTAGGACGAGAAGGAAGAAGAATCTGTGAGTGCGCCGGAAGAGTGTGTGTCTTTAGAAACGGGGAGAGACGATTTCGAGACGCAAGCGTGGCCAGTTGTGTTTTGAGCTGCTTATGACTTTTCTGTGTTAATAAACGGTATTACTTAATTTGTGAATTGACGAATTCAAGTTGTCTATTATATGGACCAGTTTCCCTTTATAATTAGAGATATCGTGGGATTATTCCGAAAAGAATACTTAATGTTTATAATATTCTAAGTGCGGGATACTGGATCTAATTTCTGCCCATTGTGCTCGCAAGTGGAAGAACCTAAAAAGAACAAAAAAAACAGACTGATTTACGAATCAGATCTTATGGTGTTCGAGACAGTTTTCTTAGTGCGACACGAATACAGAACGGTTGCCGAATTCTGGTTTCCATGGAATGAGTTCTGGAAACACTGATATTTTCCTGAAAAGTCTGACAATGTGTCACGCGTGAGAAGGATGAACAAAGGATCGAGGTTCCAAGTTGTTTTTCACAAACTCCTAGTGGGGCACTAGGACGAGATTTTCTTCTACAAAATAGGACTGCAGCCGAGTATACGAGAAAAGGGATTATGGCCGTGGGATCGTCGCTATTTCACACAGAGCTGAAAATTAGATCGCCAGCGTGCTCATCGTCTTTTAGCAGCCATGATGGACCCAAACGGCGTGAGACGAGAAGAATCGATCGACGAGTTCGAGCGATTTCAACGAGGTTTGTACAGCCAAGAGAAACAAAGGGGACGACGAGGTGGTCGTTCCACGCCATTTCAAGGTAATCGATCCACGCTATCTAACTATAATGATTCGCATAGATCCGCGCAATTTAACTATGGCGATTCTCGGAAATCCTTTGTAAACGAATCTCCGCGAGTAAATGTATTTGAAAATTCATGATACAATGAGACAGGTAGCCAATATGGCGCAGATGCGACTTTAGTGAACAGATCCTTCACGAACACAAATCGATATGCACAGGATGTCCGTAATGTTACAGAAAACGCAATAAACTATGGTTTGTCTAATGTGCCGCGTACAGATAATAACCTACACGTAAAGATGCAAGCGCCACTGGTCTTCTCTTAGAATATAAATAACACAATCCAAAATCCGAATAACCTAGTTTCAAGTAACTTATGTCTGATAAATCCAGGATTCGACAGAGGGGGCAAAACACGTGAAGTGTACTAGCTTGAAAAATTTGATCTCTACGATTTCGATGAAACTTGGTAAATTTGTTGTTTCATCGGGGTACATGAAGAGTGTGAAAAGGGGGAGGAAATATCATCCGGTTGCCTAGATACAGGGGCACGAATTTCGGCCTTTTTTCCGGCACCAATATTTTCGTTACATTATAAGTTCGATAATATTGGGTTTTCGATAAACATACATCAGACGTTTTTCATAGGATTTTTCCCCCTCTTTCGAAAAAAATAATGGTTATCGAGTTGAGAAAGTATTTCGACAAAAAAAAAAGTGAATTTGAATATGTTTTCCGATTTTTAGCTGATTGCGGCATTTTTAATTTCTTTTTATTTGTCACAAAAAGAAAGCTTATTCCCTCCCCTTTAAAATGGTATAAGTCTCATGATGGAATTTTGACATTTTATTGGTCCACGAAGGCTTTCAAACTGACGCGAACTGCGCGCTACGCGCGCCAAACCCGTTGATTGATGATGACCCGTTTCAAGTTTTTGTTTGTAAACGGAGTATTACTAGCGTGTTGAATATATAGAGTAACTAGTTAGTTAAATTTAATTATTGGATCATGAATAAGAATCTTGTTATTGTGGAGAAATAAAAAAAACCATGCTCGTGTTTAAACGAAAAAAATTCGACTTTATGTGCTCACAGGGGCTTTAATTAATGCTTAAAATAACTGGATGGCGTTAATAATTGCTTCACATTACATGATTAAACGTATTTTTGGGGCAAGCTATAAATAACACTCCGCGTCGACCAGCCGCCAAGCTCCGCGGCTGATCAACGGGTTTGGCGCGCGTAGCGCGCGGTCCGCGCCAGTTTGAAAGCCTTCGTAGACCAATAAAATGTCAAAACTCCATCATGATACTTATACCATTT
This sequence comes from Melikaiella ostensackeni, assembly GCA_032362435.1. NCBI lineage: Eukaryota > Metazoa > Arthropoda > Insecta > Hymenoptera > Cynipidae > Melikaiella > Melikaiella ostensackeni. The sequence continues at coordinate 55,665,745 of JAUMHM010000083.1, forward strand.
TGAAGGGGAGGGAATAAGCTTTCTTTTCGTGACAAATAAAAAAAATTGAAAATGCCGCTTTGAGCTAAAAATCGGAAAACATATTCAAATTCACTTTTTTTTTGTCGAAATACTTGTTCAACCCGATAACCATTATTCTTTTTCGAAAGAGGGAAAAAATCTTATGAAAAACTTCTGATGTATGTTTATCGAAAAACCAATATTATCGAACTTATAATGTAACGAAAATATTTGTGCCGGAAAAAAGGCCGAAATTCGTGCCCCTGTATCTAGGCAAACCGATGATATTTCCTCCCCCCCTTTTACACTCTTCCTGTACCCCGATGGAACAACAAATTTACCAAGTTTCATCGAAGTCGTACAGATCAAATTTTTCAAGCTGGTACACTTCACGTGTTTTGCCCCAGAGCACAAGTTGATCCGAGAAATTCGCCGCCCGGTTTTGCGCCTCCCGTCCAGGGACCACCACTTTTTAATGTACGTCCTCCGTTAGGAAGTAGTTCCGCGAACTACGATCAAATTCTTGCGCTAGTGAATCAGGTTATTCAGCAAAATATGACGCTGACGCAGCAGCTTGCTCAAAATCAAGGACCACAACACGAATTCAATATCATGCCTGATTTTTCTAAAACAATCGAAAGTTTCGATGGGGAAAAAGGTCCCCAAGAGTCTGAATTGTGGCTTGAACATGTTGAGACGGTAGCCTGTATAAATGAATGGCCTGAATCCTTTTCATTACAAAAAGTGAAGTGTCACCTGTCAGGCGCTGCGCGCGCTTGGTTCTTAAGTCGTCCGAAGGATCTTATGAGTTGGAAGTTGCTCCGAGAAGCTTTTTGCAAAACTTTTATACGCGAAAATGATCTACCAGAAGCATTTATTAAAATGCAAAACCGCGTTCCAAACCCGAACGAGACCTTAGCTTCGTACTTTCACAATAAAACAAAACTTTGTGAGAACTTACCTCTAACTTTTCCCCAGGTTAAAGAACAAATATTGTCAGGCTTGAGGTCACGCAAACTAATGATAATTACATCCGCCGCGCCTCACAAAAATGAAGACGAGCTTCTAGCGGATCTCGAGCGATTAGACAGGACGGTTACAAATTTTCATAAAAACAATACGCGTAACAATAAAAGAGGAAATTTACGAACGGATAATAGTAATGCGAGAACCGAGAATAATAATGTGAAAGCAGATAATAATTTTGCGAAAAATGAAGAAACACGTCCAAAACAGAATGGGACTACCGACAGATAAAAATAACTGAAGCGAAAGTCAGAGTGAAGTGAAGTGTTTCAATTGCCAAAAGACGCGACACTTTGGAGGCGAATGTACAGAGCCAAGGCGTGAACTGTATTGCACTAATTGCAAAGAGAAGGGACACGGGACGCGTAATTGTACAAAACCACGACCTTTGGAGAATCCAGTAGTAAACACGGTTGACAATACTTTAATCGAAACCTTGCGTAAATATATTAAAACAGTCAAAATTAATGGGAAAACTGTGGAAGTTTGATAGATGCAGGGAGTGCCGTGTGTACACTTAAGGCGATAGCGGTCTTGCGAGAGGGCTTTGAAATAGAGCGGAAAACGAGCGAGCTCAGAAGATTCGTTGCGGAAGGAAACGCTGTCAAGTCCGTGGGTATGATACTCGGAGACATCCAAATTGATGACGTGAAGTCTCAGAATATTTCCCTTCGCGTAGTTCCGGATAACGTCCAATTGTGGGACGCAATCATAAGGCGTATTTTTACTGAACAACCACACGTCGCGTATCTAAAGGTCGATAACCAACTAATCTTCCATCATCGAGCAAGCGTAGAATTACTCAAAATCGAGCTAGACCGAATCGAGTTGCCGAGGCATGCGAAAACTAAAGTAGATGAAGAATTACAACCCGCGACAATGATTTTTTTACAATTAAACGTAGGAGAAGAGGACATAACTCTAGGTGTCATAAACACGAGCAATGACCCAGTGAATTTGTGTCAAGGTACAAAAATTGGAGACTCAATTCTTAAAATTGAGAACGTACCCGAGTTGACGTACTACTAGTACAAAAGAAAAACGGAAAGCCTCGTCTAGTAGTCGACTTCCGACGCCTAAATAGTCAGACCCAGAGGATTCAGTATCCTCTGCCCAATATAGACGAGTATCTGGAGGCAATATCCGGGGCTAAAATCTTCGCGACCCTGGATCTGGCAAATGGTTATCTCCATCTTCCACTCAAACCGGAAGCTTGACATAAGACCGCGTTCATCACACCGGATTGTACGGGCGAGTTGACACGTGCAGTGTTTGGACTTATGAACGCCCCGTTCTGCTTCTCCAAACTGATGGAGCTGGCCCTGGGTCGGTTTAGAAACAAGATTTTATTACTTTACCTGGAGCGTTTCGCAAACTAAAACGATTACTCACTACAAAACCGATATTACGAGTTTATTCACCAAAGGCCGAGCGGAAATAACTGAATTGCACACTGATGCTAGCTCCTTAGGGCTCAAAGTTATACTCCTACTGGGGGATATAAATATGATCTAAGGCTAGTCTACGCAATTAGCCGAAGAACTTCAGACATCGAATCGTGTTATCCCTCGAGTAAACTAGAACTTCTCGCAGTGGTGTGGGCGTGCGAGAGAGACTGTGCGCATTTCTGTTCCCATTAAAGTTTATCGTAGCAACCGACAGCCAAGCTTTAGTTTTCCTAAACACTTCAAAAACCAAGTATCCTCAAGTTTCGCGATGGGCTTACATTCCATGTGATTATGAATTTACAATACGACACCGGAAAGAGGATCAAACGAAGCACGCGGATGCGCGATATGTGATTATCGACTGGAAGAAGGATTACTATACCGAATAAATAAGCGCGACTATATAGAAGTTCTGTTATATGTCATTCCTGCTTCCATGCGAAAAGCGCTGACAATACGCTATCACGACTTGGCAAGTCACCTAGGTATCGACAAAGTCCTATCGAGAATGCGTCGGTATTACTACTTTCCTAACATGCGCGGTCATATAAAAGAGCATATAGCTGGGTGTTTGTCATGTATAATGAACAAAAAGCCTAGAGGCCGTCAGCCAGGGGAATTACACCCTATTCCGCCAGGAGATCGGCCCTTCGCGACGGTTCACCTGGACCACTTGGGTCCCTTTCCCACTAGTAACCGAGGTAACCGATACGTTCTGAAGATAGTCGACAATTTAACGCTGGGGTAAAATATGAAATAGGTGACATTGTTTATGTTAGCGTAAACCGAACTTCCACTGGGGAAAGCACAAAGCTACAGTCTCGTTATCGAGGTCCATTCGTAGTTATCCGAAAAATCTCGAGTGACACCTACGAGATACAGTCTATTGTGAAACGTCGAAGACTAAGATATCCACTAACGGCCCATGCGAGCCAATTAAAAATTTGGCGAGGTTCCACAATGAATGAAATCGAGAGAAATGAGATTGAAAGCGATTCCGAAGACGAGAGCGAGAATAAATTAACCGAGAACTCGTACAGTCATGAAGGCGACAAAGATTTAGGCAATAGTTCTCTAATCAAAAAAACGAACGATGTAACAATCAAGCGACGACCAAAGCGCACCGTGCGTAAACTTGCTTATTTGCAAGACTGCATGTCATAAATCGACCGCGTAGTGGAGACAAAGCCATGTTATTTAAACTAAACTGCAATCATGTATGTATTCACAGCGAGTCGTTATAACATAAGTTTACACTCCTATAGAATAATTTCTGAAGAGAAGAAGATTTTGTATTACGAGAATGACTAATTCGTTCCGAGATTTTATTCGCGAGCGCCGAGATATATAAGACTATGGTTACTGTACTAAGAGAGAATACTCGACTGTCACGTATATTTATGTTAAAACAAGAAGAGAGCTTGAGGGCAGGCTCAAGTAAGGTTGGCCGAATATTAGAAAATAAATTGCACGCTGTGTGTACTGAGCTTTAGGACGAGAAGGGAAAAGAGTCTGTGTGTGCGCAGAAAGTGCGTGTGCCTTTAGAAACGGGGAGAGACGATTTCGAGACGCAAGCGGGGCCAGTTGTGTTTTGAGCTGCTTATGACTTTTCTGTGTTAATAAACGGTATTACTTAATTTGTGAATTGACGAATTCAAGTTGTCTATTTCATGGACCAGTTTCCCTTTATAATTAGAGATATCGTGGGATTATTCCGAGAAGAATACTTAATGTTTATAATAATACCTAAAAGTTTGTGCGGGAGATGAATTCGAAATGTTTCTATGATATTTTCGTGATATTGAGCTGTAGGTTAAGTGCAATGTTCAAACCTTAATTTAAACTATTTTCGAAATCTATGTCACATCGGTTATTATATTGGCGTATTCGGATTAAGGGCCTGAATAGCTAATGCTGTTTATTGTCAGGAAACCGAAGTCAAATTGTGTCTAATTTATATTTTAGTGAAAAACAATTGTGATTCATGTGCCACATCCCAAATGTAAGTTTCGGGTTTTCTTGTTTTGCACGAAAGAATACAGCAGTGTAATTTATATACGTATGTATGTATTTATTAATTGGTTTAGGCTATTAGCCTGTACAGATGAGATTCGAGTTAATAGCCATAAGTAAAATGAGGCAAATTCTGATACAGAGATGTGTTAAAATACATACTAGTTACATAAAACATTCATTCTCTATAAGAGCCCTTATTGCAAAAATATTTACACAGAATCTGTATAATTTTTTAACACCACCGTCATTTTCTGCGTTCATAATATTTGACAGTTGTTCGCTCGCATTAATGTCTAATGTCTGATCTACTAAGAAGTTCCTAGCCTCGGCGTACATTGTACATTCTATCAATACATTATTCCGGTTAAAAAACTTTAGTGCTGTGGGTTTCTTATATAAACTGTTTTATAAACTTTTTCGTACATAAAAAAACAATTTGAAACAAAAGTGAGTGTGATTATTGTGCTTCTAAACGTAAACAACGGATTGCATTTACAAAACTCAAAAGGATTACAATTCCTGAAAAACAAAAAGGAAAGTAACAAAAAAAACTGAATAAAACTAATAAATTTTCTCTTAAAAAAATTTTTGTTTTCTGATACTATGGATTTCCAAGAAATCAATCAAAATTGGGATGAAGAACCAATAAAAAACATGAAAGAATTTTATTCAATCAGCAAAAAATTGAGATTAGCTGCATTACAGGAGGATTTCCAAATCAAATGTAAGATTCATGGGGTTTTTCCAAAACAGATTTTTGACATAAACAAAAAAGTTGGCTTTGAATTTAAAATTGGATGAAATACAGAGATGTTTAATGAGACCACAAACCAATACAGAAAATCTATTTTAAATCTAGTGATAAAAGACTGTCATGCTAAAATAAATTATCTAAATGAAAATGTTAAAAAGACTCTTGATAATTTGAATGAACTAGTACCAGATTATATCATCAGAGAATGCCTTGAAAGAGAAACAAAATTAAATAAAAAAGTTTGAAGTAATAATAAAAAACATGAAAGAAAACTTGAAAACATTCTAATTATCCAAGGTGATATACAAAAGTTGACTCTAAATATTCACTTAGCTCTTTTTCAAGACCAACCGGACCCATGGTTTCTGAACATTTCTAACGTAGAGATTCCACAGAAAGTTATTAACATGCTAAGGTTGGGTGAAGTTTTTAGCAACAAATATAGTGAAAAAAAGTACATTCAATTCCTTGAAATTATTCAAGACATTGAAACCAATATTCCAAAATTACAATAAAACAAGATACAAGATTTATGGATTTATCAAACGAGTTTGATAAAAAAGTTGAAAAAAAATTGGGCGAAGAATTATTTGAAACAGACATTTTTTTCAAAACGTCATCCTGAATAATTAATTACTAAGGCTGATAAAGGTAGTATTACAGTTGCATTATTAAAAGATATTTATAGTAAAAATATAATGCACATCTTAAATGATAAAGACAGTTCTGCAGTTCTTCCGAATGATCCTACAAAATAAATTCGAAAAGGTGCAATTAAAATTCTAGAAAGATTGAGACTTCAAAAATGTTTCGGAAACAATATCGGAAGGTGCGACATTAACACAATTCATACAAATCTATCTGTTGCCTATGGTCTAGTAAAAGCTCATAAAGCAGAATTTCCTTTACGACCGGTTATTTCAACAATGGGTTCACCCACAAGAAAATTAGAAGAACTTCTCAGTAGAATTATCAAAGAATCAGTGACTCTTTCAGCAAGATCAACTAAAAACAGTGCTGCTTTCTAAAATTCATTGAAAATTTTAAAATACCAACAAATCACATTTTTGTCTCCTTTGATGTAATAGCCATGTTTCCAAATATTCCATATAAAAGAGTAAAACTTGCTATAGAAAATAGATGGAATAAGATCAAACCTCACACTGAAATTGCCAAAAAAAAAACAATTTCTTCATGCTATTGCAGTTTTTTGAAAATTATATTATTACTTATTGGCAGAGAAAAACTATTTCTTTAAGAAGGACATTAAATTTTAATTCAAATCATTCCACTCAAAACAAAATAGAAATTGCAAAGGATTTAATTGATAGCGCTCTTAAATTATCTCACCCTACTTTCCATGAAAAGAATATTGAATTATGCAGATTCTTTTTCTAAACCATTATCCTATTACTTTCATTGACAATTATATACATAACAGAATCGTTCAGATTAAGAAATAAGATAATATTCAGAACAGAAAAAATGTACAAGATTACGATAGATTCAACAACGGTTGTCCTACCTTATTTTGGAAAAATCTCAAAAATCTTGAAATAAATGTTTGGAAAATTGGGATTACATAAGATATATAGAGTTCCTTTCAAAAGCAACCTGATTGTAATATTAGGCGAAGACAAATATGAAAAACTTGAAAAACAATGAGGGAAGGTAACAAAGCTATAAATTTAAAAAGATATCTGGCTAGATACAACAGAATTCGGGATGGAAATATAAATTGGATATAATGACGCCACTTATATGGCATAATTTGGAATTCTCAGAAATCAATTTCCAATTTGAGAATGAAAGGTTTGGAATCTGGGATTTATTCAGAAAACTTTTCACCTATGTCAAAATCACAATTTCCAAAACAATGAATGAAATGTGTACCAAAAAACTAAAATTAATATAAATCATATCTGTTTTTTCCTTTTCAAGTGAAAATAATAATTTCCCAATCGAATAATTTAATAATTTATACCTATCGTTTTACCTATAAATTACCCCTGATGAGGAAGTCTAAATTGGCTTCGAAACATGTTGGGTCTGCAGTTGTATAAAAAAGACGGAGAAAAGAAAGAGTGTGAGGGTGGTTTTGGTTGACTCTTTCTTTCTTCTCCCTCTTTCTTCTTTCTGTAGTGTACATTTATTGTACATCTGTCTCTAATGAGCCGAAAAGACAGGTAGCCTTCTTTATTCATAATGTGTCCCCTAAGGGTTTACATGACCTCCATTTCTTACA
>JAUMHM010000083.1:55680470-55695562 GCA_032362435.1 Melikaiella ostensackeni
CGGTGCGCGCACGCTCCGAAGTACAGTCGTGGCGGAAGAAAATGAGTCCTATTACTTTCAGGACAAACCCTGTAAAATAGTGTCTGAAGATGATGGTACACTACCATCGTCTTCAGCACTATTCTTGACGCCATAATTTCCAATTTATTGCAGCCTTTATTCAATATGTCTTCCATAACAAATGGTTCTCAGAAGCAACACCATTTACCGAAGTGGGTCTTCGAAATCTTCCACTTGCTCGGCAACTTCTGCAGGAAAAAGAAATGTTAATCTCCTGGAAGACTAGCGGTACCGTCCAATTCTGTCTTTTTAGTCTCCGTTAACTTTATGACTGCAATGAAAACAGCGTTTCCAGAGAGTACTTCCATATTATTCACGTGATAACTTAAAAAGTCGACTTTAAACCACCCTTTTGCGACAAACCATTGCACGACTAATAACATGTAATTTTTATGAACCCTTCAAAAATATCATGAGCTAAGCAGGAAGCTACTTCTGGTGTTGCTACGCGAAAGTAACCTAACTTATTCGCATATTTCCAATTCAATAAACCAGCACAAAATTTTTCGCCTGAGAGTGGGGAGAAGGAGGGGGCCGAACGTCGCTTAGGCCCAAGCGACAAGATGTATGTATCCCCACTCCCAGGCCTGAAATGTTTTGCGGGGTTATTGAATCTGGAGCCTTAATTTTAAATTTCTTTTTTAAGTCTCTAATAGGATTGCATACTTCAAACGCATCCATAAAAAGATACTAGTACGAAATGTCTGTGACTTTTAATGAGTTCGCTTTCTTTTACCAACGCACTATCTGTAATATCGAACATAAGAAGCTTCTAAGATTCGTAAATAGAAACCAAAATAGTTTGACAGCAGTTTCGAACATGATAGTATCAGAAATAAACATTTGAAAAGAAGCATGCATTTGTTATATAGAATTACATTATTTTAATTGGAAAATTTTAAATCCTGGACCTTGATACTCTTAAGGTATTACTAAACTTTTTTTGCGGTCATTAAAATAAAAACTATCAAGTTTCCGAAGTTGAAAATTTTTCTATGCAATTAGAAGCCATCTGATTTGAATAATTTTAAATATAAAAGAACTCCAGATATATAAATTATTCTTTAAGAATTATACAATCTCCAACTACTCGTAGTAGTCACTTAATTTTTTCAAAGAATGTTGAGTTCAATGCTTCAAAACTTTAGAAACTTCAGTAGTAAGAATTTGAAACTGAAAAAATTTTAATGATGCAAACTACAAACGTGAAAAATCAGACAATTCTTAAACTGAGGTGTTTCAAATTAAAAATCTGGACAGAAAATTAGAAAAAAATCCTAATATAATATCAGGAGCTTGAAGTTTTGTGGAATTTGAAAGAGGATACCTGCAAAATTAAACAAATTTAGATATGATGCCGTCAAAGTATATCAGTTCCAAAAAGAGCATTACAAACTGAACATTTTCCAATTCAAGCTTTTAAAACCACAAAACAATTTTAATTTGAGGCTCTAAAAACTAACTGGCAGAAGGCTGACAAGTTTCTGGACTGCACTAAGAATCGAAACAAGCGCATCGAGAATTACCAACTCTGGTCCGTATTGACCGGACTGTGGCACGCTACTACCCCGGAGCATCTGAAATATCCAGACCGAACTCTCCAGCATCGCTCAGCAACCATCGCTTTGCGAGCCACAATCGTGCCGGCAGGAACTCACAACCGGCATCGAGAGTTTTGACGGAACTCCCAATCGTGAACTTTATCGAGAGCAACGTTTCTCATGTCAGTTTTCAGAAAGGCGCCGCTGCCCACTGAAGGCAACGTAACAACGCATCCGATCACATCCATCCAGTGCGTTTCCGCCACGTCATCCCTCCAAAACGACCACCTCTCGCTATCAGCAACGAAGAAGTGGAGCAACTCCTTGCAAAAGTCACGGCCTTCCTTCCCTCTGCCATCTTCTCACCCTTCAAACTATCGCAGCTCCCCGGGACATCGGCAGCGATCACAAACGAGCAGCTGGAGGTTATACGCGACTCTCATAGAGCAAGATTCTTATAATATCAAGTATGAATTCCTCTCGCAGACGACGTTTATTCATTCTGCCTATCGCGAGAAAGGAAGAAACTTTCTTTGCCCTAGTGTGAACGCCGATGCACGTGTATCCATGTCAGGATAAGGAACGTACTCTTCCTCGTGCCAGCAGACTAACACGACTGGTTACAGGCAAGTATTGCGAGCGCAGCGCCCGCAAAAGTCAAACGAGCGCATCTCCCTCCTCTCGATTTTTCCCACTTCGTCCAGCCTCTCGCGACTCTCGCAAGGCCTTTCCGATATAAGATGTCGTGCTCTCAGCAGATTTGACAGAACGATCAGGACTGGACTTTCGCTCTGATCAAAAAGACTAGCTGAATATCCGCTGTTATCTCTCACTCCCTCCCGAGGTTGGGCATCCGCTCTGGTCAGGAACAACCAGAACTGGTCACAGTTACGTTATGCTATCTCTCTCGCGTTTAGGGCTGGATATCCGCTCTGTCTCTGCCTTATTATTAAAATGTATATGCACTCCTTAAAGAAACATAAAGGTAAGCAATACTTTTCTCCAACCCTTCTTTTTGTTGCGGTGCTTTTTCTTTCCTCCATTACGGGTCGGCTGGCATCTCAAATCACCCGTTCCGCTGATACGAGAGGCATTTTTATTGTACTTCGCTGGGTTTTTACCTTCTTTATCCTTCGGACAACAAACCAGCGGACGGCACGGCGCATGAAGTCACACTTCGCTCAAATTCGCCCTCTTTCCGCGCTACGTTACTACCGCTCACCTTAGACAAAGAGAGTCCAAGGTAGTGACCTTGGACGCTCTTTGTCTTTCTTGCGGTAACCTCGTCACTCACGGTACTCACTCCCTTGTCCTCGCACTACTTCACCACCACTCACCCTCTCACTTCCTCGTATGGACGCTCTCTGTCTCGCCTCCATAAAGTCAAACGAACGCGGCCTAAGAAACTCTTTACAATTTCAATTCGTGTAATCTTCCGATCTTCCTATAGTGATATCTTGATATATGAACATTTTTTTTATTTCTGCAAAAATGTTTTTTTTACTGTGAAGATATATTATATTAAAAGAAAGGATAAAATGCGATAATTCTAAAAATTGTACATGGCTATATTGACATACTGAAAGTGGTAACGCTGCAAACTTATTTTGATTTCTAACGTGAACTCACGCGGAATTCATGTGAAATTCAACGGGAAATCTACACAAATTTCCACGTGGATATTTCCACCTGGGACTTGCAACTTTTTCGGACGGTTATTGCAAAGAATAGCGTGCAATACATGTGCGTACCGGTAATTATATTTGTTGTCTTTAACAAAACAAACAAAGTTCAGGACTCTAGACTTTATAGAATCCTGTTTTTGGTAGAGAGATTCACGTATCCTTGTTGCCAGCCTCAAGGTCCAGGTTGTGGACTCGGGGTGACCCAAACCTGGGATGGACACGAAGAGATCCGATCCTGATGAGGGCTTAAAGTGCTTGGCTTTAATATATGCCCCTGGACTTCCCCCGATATCGTGGTGATACGCAATTTCACCATGGGTGCTACGTGTTGTTGAGACCTTCGTTGGGTCCCTTTCTTTGAATCTACATACAAGTACACCATGTAAAGGGATTTCACAGGATACGATAAGGAGTGCAGGTTCTGATACCAACTACCGCACCGCAGCTTCCTGTTGGAAGTGAAGATAAACAAAATGATCTCATATCGTCCCAGGAGTCGATTGGTTCGTAAAAAACCTTGACTACCTGGGGGGAGGGAGAAAGGTACGAAAAAGGAAAAACCACTTCTATTTTTTTGAGGGATTCGGAGCACCTTTTTTGTCCGTTTCACGACTCAATTTCGCGGGTTGTTTGGTGGATTACTTCGCGCTCCTGGATTAGACTCGATGGAGTAGTGTGCACACCTGGGATATTGTGTGGACTCGACGGAGCAACTACTTGTGATTTCCAGCTTCACACAATCACTAAGGTACACCGAGTGCGGACGCTAGCGATGGACCTATCTGACCGTAACTACGTCTACCACTGTCTAGCCGGTGTGGTGTCGTGTACAGTCAGTGGTACGAGCCGTTAAGATCAGACGTGTATGCGCGACCGGCGCAGCAGCCGAGAACGTACCTTCGAGTATGTTCAAGCTCCCTTGTGAATGAAAATTGAAAATTGCCATAAAAAAGTATAAGAAATATGTGCAGCTCGGACTAGCTCCGATAAAAAATTATTATTTTTGTGGACAAATTGTAGAAATTTCTAATTTTCGACATTTTTCATTAAAATAATGAGGAATCATGATTCAAATTTGCTTTCGCCAAGACCAAAAACGAAGAGAATTACGATTCGCATTGGAACGACTAGTTTTTTTGGAGATGTATTTAAATCTCAACAAACAGAACATTTTTGAGATTTAAAAACGGAAAAAGAGAAACGAATTTTTTCATAATGGTTTCAGGCGAGAAAATTCAGTAGTATCGATTCCGAAGAGAATTTTCTACTTTCCTAACTACAAAAAAAATATAAAGTCATACAAAACAACCAACCAAAAAAGGATAATGGCTTAAAACTTGAAATAATGCAGTTTTTTGAAGATGATAAATGTAGTCGCACTTGGCCCGGAAAGATAGATTTTGTTCCAAAAGGTGAACTTTGTCAACCTACACCCATAGAATGCTATCTTACGATTATGTCAACTTCACAGGAGAGGCTTTTCGAAATTGGGTATTTTGCACATAAAGACTTTTACTGATAATGGAAAGAAAATTTTGTCACCAGTTTTCGGAAGGAATAATTCGAAAACTTATACAAAATTTAATTTTGGGAATGCTAAAGCTCCGGTGTAATGAGTTGTACAATTTTAAGATAGAACTTTATGGCTCAAAAGTATGTCAAATTTCATGGAAGTAGCACCTTGATGCTTGGTGAAATGAATATGAAGTTTGTTCCCTCCTCAATTTTCATATATAAAAAATAGATTAAAATGTTTAAGACGTTGCCGTACATTATAACCTTTCATTATTTTGACGTTGGAGGCTGTCTTGAATTTTGCGCGAATGGTTATCTTTTGATTCTTTGCATGATAGTAAGCTAGCAACAAGGCACTAGATAGCACTTTGTGATCCTACAAATTTTTCATATGCAACTTTTATTTGATTAACTTTACCTATCTAGAGACTGTTTTCAACAAAAGAATTAAAATTACGCGAAGAGATTGCATTAAACCACCTTTTGGTGCCATTAACGCATTTTTTTCAATAAAGTGAGATAGCACTCGATGGTTCTAGGGTTACGAGTTATTATACCGAAACGAAGTATCAACCATACTCTACAATATCAAAAATCATCACTTGTCAAGATACTCTCAAAGTCAGCTACAAAACCTTCTGAAAATCTCGTCTATTTTGAGTTAGAAGCATGAGCGCTTAAGATATGCAGAGAAACGTGTGCTTGTGAAAAATTTAGAAACATGGAATTATTAACAGGATCTCTCTTCTGCCATGAAATTAAAGCGAACCTCAAATGAGGTGGTGAAAGCATTCTGTTGGGAAAGCAATAGCAACGCAAAATGTCTCCTTCGAGGATACAGTCAGCGTCATCATCTCTCCCTGGTCATTAAAGAGAATTCCGCAACTAGCATCGACTAATGTTACAAGTGGGAATGCGTTCAAGAATCGTATTCTGGTAGAAAATCTGAGCAAGACAAAACGTGCCAAAAAATGTTTGAAAATTGATGCATGGAACTATCTTCGCGAATATTATTAAATAGTTCCAAAATCGAAATTGTCAATTTGATCCAGCGTAGGGAGAGAACTAGACGTCAGTTTATTGAAATTAAAAAGCTGAAAGAAAATTTGGAAAATAACGGAGCACTTATCCACATGGACTCCAGTGAAAACAGTTTTTGCACAATGTCTTAATCGACTCAACGTAATGTGCCTGCGATATGAGCCTTCACTCTGTCTTGAAAACGGTTTTAGATAATTCATCTTTAACTTATTCACTACTCAACTTAATTTCTTGAGCGACAGTTTCAGCACACAATATCGAACTCAACTGAGTCAATGTTTCTTTGCTTGGTCATACATTTGAAAACGTGGTATCCTAGTGAACAAAAATTCGCTTCGAAATATTAAGAAGCCGACCACGGTAAAGCTGCTCCAGATGAAGCAGGGGAAGTGTGCAACCGAGTTGCGGATACATATGTGACCGAGGGCAAGGATGTTATACACTTCGAAACTCTTCTCTAACATCTTACAGTCGCTTGTCCTGGAATACCCTGTTTTGCTATGAACAACGACGACATTGAAGAATATTTCAAGAAAATTAGGAGCAATTTTTTTTGCCAGAACAATGTGATATAGAATATACAACCTGCTAAAAAAGTACTAAATGTTCCTCAGTTTATACAATACAATATTATACTGTACTGTATGAGATATTGACTATATGTTTACGTTCACAAAAAAAAGTAAGTATAAATTTTGTTGCAGGTAATTTTATGCTTTCACCTAGATGCATGGGTAAAAGTTAAACATTACCCTGAGTTGGGTTTAAGTATCATAACATATAGAGCTGTCATTTCCGGAATAAATTTGATGACAGATCTTTGAAATCGTTACGGTCGTTTTCAACATTACAAGTCTATCTGTTCCATAACTCTCATCGATGAAGTAAACTCAGCTGACGGTGTTGTGAAACAACCAAATAGGATAAATTCGGTTTGAACATCATAAAGGCAGTCATGGCAACTCTTAAGAGCTATCCAACGACTTAGACGTAAACATTAAAAATCACTCTTGCAACGTTTAAAATGATGTTAAAAGCGAATTCACTTCACGTCTGTCAGGGTGTGCATGCTCAAATCACAAAATCATTTCGAGATAAAGTGTGTTGTTCTTTAAAGGATTTTATACGACACGTATGTCACCGATTTAATGAAAAATTTTTTTGTTAAACTTATGAATTGTTGAACTTTTGGACCTGGTGACGCTGTTCATCAAGATATTGTCGATTTTTTTTTTAAATTTTCAATTTGGAATTAAAACGAGAGTACCCTCGTGAAAATAAAGACTGAAGGAAGACTACAGTAAGCAGGTATAGATGTTGGTTTCAAAGCGGTCTCAAACAGCCATATTCTGGTCTCCAGAAGACCACGTTTTATTTGGTCCTCGTCCTACCCAGAGAGTCTGTAGATACAGAGCTATGTATCAGACAGAGAGAGTAGTATCTATTTCAATCGGTCTTTTTTCGGTCTCTATTTTCACGAGGGTAGAATTAAAATAAGATATTCCAAGTAATTCAACTTTCATTAATTAATTACGTTACCCCGTCACACTTGTTTTTTTGACGTTCGCACTTTCTAGCGAACTTCCAACCTCGAATTCAATTTTCTTATTTCTAGGACAAATTTTATTATTATTTCTTTTTTATTTGAAGCGCACCTTTCAAATTTCACACTTTTATAGGTGATATAATTAATTTTCATTACTCATTATTGAATTATTATTAATAAGGTGATTGCGACTCAAATATGCCTTTGATTTGACGATCATCCACTTGTGGACAGTTTGAGGTTTGTGCTTGGTTAGGTTAGGCTGGTTTTTTGTAGATGGGCAAACAGACGAACAAGAGATTCGTTGTAATTTGTGGGATGCATGGAGAACCAACAACACATGTGAAGGCAAAGTGGTAGTTAGAGGCGGACAGTAAAATCACAGGGCGGTCGATGTTGTAATACAAAATCCTATTACTGTGAATATTGACGTATAATATCATGATGTAATCAAAGCTTTAATATCGCTTCATCGTGAAGGAGATGCCTCAATAAAGCATAAGGCGGAGAACAAAATAGAACACCGACATTACACAGACTTATAGTTGCTACGAGAGTGATTAAAATGGACATATAACATGAACGAGGATATAATGCGTATTTATTTTCTGACTGAAAAGAGCAGATATAATACGAGTATCCTCAACTGATACCAAGAATAAGGAGCAAAAGCCCGTAGACCGAAAACGCTTAATACATATCAATAACTTCTTTTTATCCGATCCCCCTTAAAAACGCAACTTACATGCATGTGAAGCAGGCACAATGTGGCCAATTTCAGATCGGTGAAAAATTCATATGCGCACTTCATGGGCGGGCCGACATAGAATTTCACACCCCCTTCACCGGGCGTAATGAGCTTGAAAAGATAAAGTAGATGGAAGTGAATGTGACTTCAAGTCCAGTTAAAAAACGAACATCTTGGATGGTATCATATATGTAGCCAAATTCAAGTTGTTAACGCAACGTTAGTTTTAGAGATACAGAGTATTATAGTAATAATTATTATCGGCGTCCCGCACCTGTTCTCATGCATGAAAAGTTGGACTTTCAAGGGAATATTGAACAAAAAGTATTTTGTGCATCATTGCTCGTAGGATATCTCGGCAGGTTCTTAGGATATCTTGCATCCGACGCCTCTATTCCATACTGCTCCTCGTCGCGTTTGGCCTGTGTACAGCTCTCCGTCGCCTTTGGCCGCTGTATAGCTCCCTCGTTTATACGTCTGGAGTCTAGATATCGATGCACCCATCTTTCCGTCAGCAGTAAAAATACTTCCGAAATACTCGGAACCATTGACTTGTTCTGTCTTCCTTTATTTGAGGCAATGTTGCGTACTGTTTTCTAGCCCCTTGTTTCAAATGCAAAAATTTTTGTTTTATTCAAGTTAATCTCAAGACCCATACTCTTCATGCTGGTATCCAGTATGCCCAACATTCTCTGCAAATCATCGACTGATTCTGCCGTAACAACCTTATCATCTGCAAACGCCAATCCACTCACTTTTACTATCCTGAATTCAACGCCTTCTTCGTCTAAGAGACCTATTCTTAGACATTTGTTCATGTATATGGTATATTGAACAGCCAGGACAACATTACGCAGTCTTGCCTAACGTCCGGCAATATCAAACCAATCATATCAATGCGTAAAATCACGTTACATTATTGAAATACATTTTAAAAATTTTCTTGAACGTCGTTAACGTCGAAACTTTCTTTGGAATCATTGACAAGATTGCCGTCAGTAACATTAAGATGCTGTTTAGTATCGTGTTCAAGTTCCTGTTCAAAGTCCCGTTCCGGTTCCTTTTCAAGATTCTAGGCTAAATCCAGTTCGGTGTTCTCGTCAACATTTTTTTCGAAATTGTATTGAGTCCTTGTTCACCCTCTGATGAAGATTCCGCTAATTCTGAGTTCTCCAGGGGTCTTTCCAAAAATAGTGAGTGAAATAGTAAGCTTTCTGATACTCGGTTTCGAATTTGTCGTTTCGACAAACACTTCAGAGGCGTCAAACGTGCTCTATTCATTGTTTTTCCTTCCTTGAAAGAAAAATGAAATTGTAAAAAAAGTATCCTTGTGCAGTAACAAGTGAACGCTTCGCGTGTGATTCATTTACTTTTTTATATAGAGAACGTATTATCAGAGGTATTTTCAGGACATTTTACAGATATCCTATAGATATATCATTTCATAGAATTCGGATATGCTCGGGCTACCTCTACGATGCCCCATTTTAATACAATATTATGAAAGAGAGACCTGCCGGGAATCTCTGGACGTGACGGTCAAAGGCTTCTGCCGGAGTGGAGACGGAGGGAAAAGAGTCAGTAGTTGTGCGTGACTGGGGCTCCTGGATGAAAGAAGTTACGACCAATGGGGTCGACGTGTATGGGCCAAGTCGTGAGGAACTGCAGTGGGCTCAGAAGCCTTCGTGCCCAAAATCGGATACTAGGACCTCAACAAGAGCTGTTGCAGCGGCCGTGTGTTGTAGAGCTCTCCTGGGAACGTTGGTTCAGTTTGCAGCCGTGACTTCACCAATCCTGTGCATCCACGGGGTATGTGGCGGGTGTTGATTAGCTCCCCAAGTAATGGCGGGTGTGATATTAGGGGTAAGTCGTAATCGTTTCGTATTAGGTCGGCGGTTAGTTTTCCAGGAGAAAAATGGATCCACCGAGGACAGATGGCATTCCAACCGTCTCAGCCGAACAAATCAGATGGCATTTCAACTGATTCGTGAACGAAGGATACAGAAAGGGTATTAAACTACTTTAATATGATTGAAAATTCCTTATAATTTTGGAAGCGAATGTGGAGTTTTATTCCTGATCTTAGGTTTTTACAATGTTTCGAGGTGCACCGTTTCAGTACCGGTCTACTCCTGCCAAGGCAAAGAAGGCGCCTTCCTCTTCCCGTAATAGGGGGCGCTTTAGCTAATTCCTTACTTACTCACTTACTAGTCTTAATATTAAACATGGCTTATATCTAAAGGGTTGTCTACCTAGTAAATGAACGTCGTCTACGAGAGGGTTATTATATTAGTATCAAAAGTCTCACTCTATGCGAGCCGCGTTTAACAGGGTCTTGCAAAACTCATAAACACAACTTTTCCCTACAAAATAAATACTCCAAGGAACACAAACCGACTTGGCTCATTTGTTGTTTTTCATCTCCCAAAATTTCAATACGCTATTTTATTCAGTTTAAATATAAGTAGGCGAACAAGAAATACATTACAAGGACAAATTTTTACTACATCGTATGCTACTATTTGCCCTTAAAATCAAAAATCAAGTTTTTCAATCAAAGTGAGATAAAAAAAATAGTAAGGGGTAGTTTTGGCAAGATATCGCAGATACAAAATGAATAAAAAAATTCTTGGTGTTCGCACCTTCGGGTTAAAGTCGTTTCAGCCGAACAGTGTATTCGCTGAACGATAATAAATTTTTCGATTCAAAGCTTTGTACTTCGTACTCAACGATTTGTACTTTGGAACAGTACTAAAAATAAAATTTTAAATCTTTGTGAAACAAAATCATGTTGATATTTACACTTGCTCGTCGTCAGCATCGAAGTTGTCGATGACATTAACATCCTCTCCACTTGCAATATCTTCACCCTCTTCTTCTTTGTCAGATTCAGATTCTGAAGCCCCAGAGTCTGAGCCTTCTTCTTCTCGTATACTTTGAACTTCGTCACTTTCCAAATCTGCTTGAAGGGATGCTCTGGTGGTAGCCCTTTTTTCCCTGTGAATGTTTCTTTCAGGAGGTCCGAATCGTCTGTTTAGCTGCTCGTAACACTTCGATCATCTCACATTTGAAACTATTTAGGTTGTTCGTCCAAGAAATTGGAGACACTTCTTCACGAAACCTGAAAAAAGAGTAAAAATACGTAAAACTTTCTTTGAGAAACTCTCGTAGTATAAAAATGTTTCAAAAGAGCCTCCCTTTTAATACTTACGATATAATATCGATGCTAAATTGGTATCTACGAAACCCCTCTTATTCTGGTTCTCGTCATCGGTGTTACCAAACTAAGTAAAGTGTGTCGCTAGTTCATCTGTTGAACTAGATGTCAATGCAAAGTTTAAAGCTTCTCGCAACCTTGTCCCACCAAATTTGCGTATTTCGTGATACTTGAAAAAATAATATAACAAAGTATAACTTAGGTGACGAAGCTTAAAGTTACATATTCATACATCAATTGAATGCACCTTCACCGAATCAATTCTTGTATACAAAAGTGTGAAAACAAAATTGGAGTCAACGTATTGATTCGATTTTTTGAATTTATAAGTCACACTCTTAATAAAGCAACCACAATTTGTAAACTAGATTTAATATAATAACTTAGAAAAATGCATATCAAAGAGTTGTGCTGAACGACGTTAGCCTCAAATGAATCGAATTCCTCGAAAGTTTGTAGCAGAAATCCTTTCGGAGAATCAAACAACGTCTTTGCCTTTGCAATAGTTGACTCATCTTTGAAAACATTTAAATCTGCTTGGATTTGCTTGTTCTGCTTTTCTGTATTCCTAAGAGCGAATGAAAATAACAATTAAATATTCGTTACCGGCCAGTAGTTTCAGAAATCCGAAGTATTGAATCATTCTCTATTGGATAGTGCATAGTCGACAGTAACAAAAGCGCAGTTTTAAAAACGCATTTGTAAACAATGTTGAATCATAAGTTTTCTAAAACTTTGTTTCAAAAGGAATATATCAAATTGTTTGGGTCGAAAATCAAAAATTCTGAAGTTCGAAATCGCTACAACGTGAGAAAGTAGCGTAATGGGTTCCCAAAGAAGTACAATGAATTTGGAATCGATAGACATGCAGCTCGGTTACCCGCGCTGAATGTTTTTGCAGATTTTAGTCAATTATTTTCTAAGAGATAACACCTCTTCAATTCACTCCGATTTGCGAAAAAAATCGTAGCACCTTCGTAAATAGCAGAAGAATTTTATTGGGTACTTGAAACCTTTCCAGTGACAAAAATTTACTAGCAAAAAAATCACCAAGACCCAACAATTTAAACTAAAAGAAGTTTCACTTACTGAAGGCGATGTAATATGTCCAGAAGAATAGTCTCACTGACGATTCCGTCTTCTATGGTGCTCTCTCCTGGGCCCGAGCCTTCGTCCAATAATTGGCGTATATCCTTGAAACCTGGATGATTCTGACAAGTCCTGAATTCTCCGCAAAGATTTTTCGCAGTTCATCCAACTCAATTTGTTCAGGTGGAGGTTTGATTTCAAATTTATGAGATGAACCTTCCGATGAAGAGGTTGTTAGAATTTTTTTAGGTATGGTTATTTTCCTACCACTAGCCAAAAATTCTACTCGGCTTTTCAATACTTTGTCATCCGCTGTCTTTATACTATACGCTATGTTTTACAGAAGATCTCTCGGTAATTGGCGGCATCATTCTGCAACAGTGATTGGAGAAATATGTGGCTGAAAAAACGTTGCAACTTACTCAAATGGTTCGTTGCAGTCATTGCTAACATCATTAATAATTGTTATATTTTGGAATGTAAGTAATCATTTAAATTCAATTTAATCGTTTGGTGTAGGTAAATCAACTTTGAGGAAGAGAGAGTGCATTTAGGAGTGTCACACAAATCCACTCATTTTCAATGATTTCTTCCTCTCGACCTTCTATGCCACTTCACTTCGGCATTCGGTAGCACTTATGTTCCACATCAGTTATATGAAGTGCGTGTAATTCGTGAGACATATTAGTTACAATCGTATAGTCTTACGGATTGGGATGTTAAACCAACGTCGTAAAGTTGCTGTATAACTCGAAGATATCTTATGATGAAAAATGCTGCGAATTATCCATCTGAACAATGTTTTCAATTAAACATATTTCATTGTTTTTTGAAATAAAACATGTGTCACGCAAATCGGATGCAAATGCACATTTACCAATGACAATTTTTTTGAATTTTCTACAGTTCCCGGGATATCATGAGGTGCCAAAACTGTTGAAATGACTGATTAGGTTTTCTGAGGAATTTAGGAAATTGTGGCATATTATTTTCAGAGCAAAAGGCGCTGAAAGTTTTTGCAGGTCCTAAAGTTCGTACGTCGTCTGCGACATGCAATGAACCATGAACTTCATAGGATAGAAGCGGCTCTCCATACAGTGTTTCACTCATGCGTACATAAACCTCTGAAGTTTGTTGACAGATATTGCATATGGTTTCAGGAGTCCTTTCGTACACGAGGAGTCGCATCGCGGCGTGCAAAATCTTGAAATGTAAACAGTAATCTTCAGTAAACACATCTTTAAGGATCGCAGGAGTAGTGTACAGACATAATTGGCTACATTGAACAGCTTTGAAATTTGTATATGAAGCTATCTCTCTGGGGCGACCACCAAAATCCGTTGGACAATATTCGTTCAATATAATCATCCTTGAATTAAGGATATTCTGTTGCTTAACACACAGCCTTTGACATAAATACGCGCCCTTCGCATGCGCACTAAAAACCTTTTTAACGTTTGCAAGCCACACTATGTGCATGATTTCGAGAGGTACTTGACTTGTTAATTCCATGGGTAAAGCTGAAAGAGGAATCTCTCCTCAATTTTGATCTTCATCAGTGCAATTACGATAATTTTCGGCTGTTCGAAGTCGATGCCCAGTACCGATAAAGCCATAGTATACCTACACCCTGGCACTTCGCTTCGATGGCCTTCGACCATGCACCTGGAGCACGCATGCGAAAAATTATGGCCATGATGATATAAAACCATGAAACGAGCTACAGCATCGGCAATTAAACACTGAAGGTGCAAAGGAAGCCTTCGACCTACTACAAAAATTCCATCTTCGGTAAAAACTTCATTTATTTCCGTGATGAAACTGTCGAAAAAATCATATACGTTAGAAGGTTTATGCTGTCCCTTAAGAACTCTAGCGAGCATAGGTCTGTTGTCGAAAACATTAAACGTTTGAAACTGATATGGCCAAAATTGTCACTTCCCAGAAGAATATCTTTGAATCCTATGTGCAAGTATTCTTCTCCTGCCACTTGCTGAACGAGCCAAGTAGCGACAAAGGTGGGCGTATTTAGGACAGTTCTGCTATCCTCAGGTAGAAGTAATGAAAATGGACTTTCTCTTAATGTTTTAAAAATAATATTTCCTTGTTGGTGCGTCAATCCTGCACTTGGAAAAACATTTTTCATTTTTCTTCTACTGACAGCTGCAATATCTTCTTCAACATCAAAGTAGTAATCCTCGCCTGAACTTTCACCTGACTGATCATCATCTCTTTCCTCAACAAAAACATCTCCATGATCCTCGAGGTCTGTTCTTTTATCATAAGAAGACACAGTCGCTGCATCTGACTCACTGGAATCGTCAGTTTTTTTGGAACACGTAGGATTCTCGTATAAAAAGTGGTTTGAACTTTTTCTTTAAAACCTAAATACCTGAGACTCCATATATGCGCACCATACATTAAAACGCTGGATGCAAGGCTATCAAAAAGTCGAACAATAGGATTCCATGAGTTAAGTTTTAATCTGTGAATCAGAGTAATCGTAGAACCTATAGCGAGGTTAGATTTACGAACAGCTTCATCTTTGGCCCTGACAAAAAGTGCAGATTGGTTGAATGGAGTGCCCAGGTAAATATAATTTTTGACAATATCAATCTCGGAGGTTCCATACATAAAAGGTGGGTATCTT
>JAUMHM010000083.1:55695662-55706882 GCA_032362435.1 Melikaiella ostensackeni
ACTTTTTTTATTTTATATATATATATATATATATATATATCTATTATAAATCAAACCGATACAATAGGGTAATATTATATATTATATATATTATTAATATACAATAGTGGCGCTTGCGTATCTATAAAAAGTTGAAGACACATATTTAAAGAATATTTAAAGTATTTATAATTAAATTAGTCCGGTTGAAATAGAAGAAACATATGACTGACTTTATTTCCATATTACACTATTTTATTTTTTTGAATGTGAAATTTCTTCAACTTAGTGCTTAACGCTAGTTTTTCTAAACGAAACAAGAAAGATTTGTGGAAAACATTACACAAATTTTATTTATAAGTTTTCCATTAAATAAAAATCCAAAGAGATATAATTTTCGTTGATATCTAAAAAAATTCTAACTTGATTAAAAAGTACGTTCTTCTAAAATATGATTTTATATTATTATTTGTTATCGAAAATAGTACTTTCAACCCCTTTGTGATGGCTACAAGTGTTATCCAAAAAATTTGAAAAAATGACGAGTCGTCATGACAGCATATCAAAACTTCTTTACGTACCCCTACTAGAAGAGTCTCTGTTTCTCCAGGGCCATCTCAAGAGCATGGCTGTCTAACCACCGTTTTGCTAACCTCAAGCTCTCATTGATCCTCAACCTCAGGATGTCGTCAATGTCGGCTGTGCATAAAATGATGCATTGTCGGCAGTGCATTAAATTATGGAATCTTTCGTCATGTCTATGAGTCTGTCTTTCTCCAGAAAACTCGCTAGTATTCCGAGGTCAAGTTTCCTCATGTTTCATGGGGGATGTTTCTTGAGACCTGGGTGTTTATGCTTTGTTTTCCCTTGTGCTCTTCTTAGGAGATCTCAAACTCTATGTACTGATGATCACTAAGTGTATCCTCATCAAGTACTTTCTAATCCTTGATGGAATTTGCTACCCTAGTGGTAGCTATAGAAAGGTCAACGATTGATCCCGTGTCCCTTCTTTTAAAAATGAACTCATGTCGTGTGTTCACGATTAGGTCATTTCTAGCGATCCTTTCACATGATCTGCCCTCTTTTGTCAGCCTTAGACTCTTCCCATTGTCGCGACTTACTATTAAAGCCACCTGTAATGAGAATGCCCCTTCCCTTCAGAGTTCAAGCTTTCCTCGAGGTCTCTGATTTTCTTCTCAAACTTATGGAGAGAAGTAGCAGCTGTAAATGCGCAGCCCCGCCACCTCCATCAAAGTGTACTCTTTGTCTAATTCTATGAACTTATCTACCCTTACTTTAGAATTACATGTCTGAATTCTACACCCCCTGATGTGTCTTGAAACCACATCAAGTGTTATAGTTTTATGTATCGTTCGCTTGAAAGCAACACGTCAGCTATCAACAATCTTGAGCCATCTGTAACCTTAGGTCCTGAGCCCTTTCACCTCTTCCCAGGTTTACTTGCAGGAACGTTATCATTCGTTTGTAGCTTAGTGAATCCTCTTAAGCTCCTCCAGGAATTTTGCACATGATATACTTCCCCGGACGTGCTCCACATCTTCTAAGCTCTTGTCTGCGCAAGAAGTGCACCTGTACCCATTTTGCCAGTCTTTCTGCTTGTGGTCTGGGAAACAACAATTCAACGAAACTCCTTCCTGTCGGGCTCGCTGCAGTTCTTAGTCGTGAGATCAAAGCCAGAAAATTGAAGCATCCTAGTACTTGCACCCTCTCGGGGATACTAAGATGTTTCCGTACCTTAAAATAGCTTACATAATGCGCGTCGATATCGCATTTCCCTAGCTTCTCCCTTATAGATGCGACCGTCTCCTCCCCCATTGTCAACTTGTTCAGGTCTCTAATTTCCAGGGATACATTTGCGATCAGCAATTTGACTTCAGCCTTGCTCTCAATCGCTTGGTTTAGTGCCTGACTGAAGGCAGCGTTGTCCTGTTCTCTTTTGAGAACGAGTAAGACCTCGTTATTTCCCATTCTCTGTATGGATAAGATCTCCGTGTTTGTGGTCGAAGTATTTACATTCTAATTCATCATTTTTAGGATTTCCACGTAGGCCTGCCCTCCCTTCACTTTCAGTTTCACTTTTCAGTTCTCCTAGTACGCTTTGGGTTTTCATCCATCGACTTGTTCTCGACACATTGTAAGAAATTCAGTGTTATTTTACATGATATTACGATGGGAATTATTTGACCCATGCAATACGTAGTAAATTTACGAGAGCCTGTGTGAATAAAGACTCTTGAGTAAAAAAACGAACGCCACTGAAAAACACATACTGCATGTAAATTTACAACACGAGTGTGCCAACTTAAGCCTCTCGTGGTTTTATGATGAACTACCGTGAGCTCCGATGGCGCGTTCCTCTCCCCGCTCCTCCCTAACCGCAATCTTTCAAATTTTTTTATTCGTGATGTTCGTAAGTTCACGTATTCAGGTCCAAAAGTTGCATAAACTAAACATACTAGTGTTGAATTGTCATATATATCACTGACCAATATTTTAAGACTTTCTTCTGTCCTTTAAACAATTCCATGCGATCCTTAAACGATTTTTGTGCAATGCTAATTTTGTTCCCTATTCACAGTTAATTTCTTACACCCCGATAGAGTGAAATTACGGTTGACTGAGATTTATAGCATAATTTTCTTTACAGTACATTTTTTCTCTTCCTGGAGGTCTCTTTATTTTTGACCTTCTGCCACGGACCTCTTTCTCTGGCATTTTCGTGAATCATTGTCCACGTTTATGTTTGCGTCCGTGGGTGCACCCTCACGAAAACATATTACAGGAAAATCAGCATAATGAACTTCCTTTAATTTTCTTGCGATTATAAGAAAATATTTCGAGAAATAGAAATGGAAAATATTGAAAGAATCAATGTAAAAAGTAGAAAAACTAAAAAGGAATTATTTATTTTGGACCACTCATATGAAAGCAAACAAGAATTGTGACATGATAATGATTCCAATTTTAAAGAGCTCCGTATAACAATGTCATGGCATACTTACCAGATTCGTACCTTACCGAAAATATTTTTGGAACGTTTCACGTAGATATGAAATGAGATATCAATCTTATTCCAGTCACCCGGCGCGTGTCGGGAAACCGTGATTTACGCTTACATGTAGTCTTGTTTTTCACTGCATTAGGCCACTGTCGAGCGGGAGGTTCGACGCCGAGGATAGGTGTGGACACTCGATGGTCTCGAATATCTACATCCAAACTTAACTGTCGTCAACCGGTTGCGCTCAGAAAAGGTTTTCTGCAGTTTTCCGCTCCCTTGGTCAATAGTTGAAGCAAATGCGAACGCATCTCTTAAAAACTGCCTGCAGATGGTAGGGGATACTTAGTAAGAATGGGTTTTCTATATAAAAATGACCGAAAAGGATGTACATGTGTGTAATAAAAAAAAAATATATAAATGGACTCATGATTAATAACATAAGTATGATTAATATTGTTATAATACGTCACAAGGACGCAATAAATCAGTGACGGGTAAACAAAGTTTATCGTGACACAAATCACATGTAGTTCGAAATAAACGAGTCAAAGGAATTCGACACTCGCGGTCTGTTTCGATTTATAACTCAATGCTTCTAGAACGTGTAACATTAACAAAAAAAAGTGCATTAAAAAGAGTCAAGCCCGTCATGAAAAAATAAATAAAATTACCAAAGATACTAAGGTTTTCTTTATCTGTTTCAGCCCATAAAAGAAAAATCATGCCTGTTTCAAAGGCGCACAATATTGATGATAATTCAAGAACGAGTGATGTTAAAATTAACCATGACGTGACTTTCTTTCAAATGGGTCTTTCACAAAAGACACTGGATGGTCTTTTGTATTGTGGATTTCGGAGACCTTCACCGATACAGTTAAAAGCAATACCTTTAGGTCGCTGCGGATTTGGTAAGCGATATGCAGCGTCTGTTAAGTTGGCAGATTCATAAGGACTTGAAATTTTCATGTTATATAAAGTTTTTATACCAAATATACCCAATTAAACGTCGCATTAAAATGCATAATTTCGTATCTTTTTTATAGCAAAAATAACATAAAATATCACCAATATCAAAATATCATATCGTGGTAAAAAGTTGCAAAAAATTATTTGTTTTTTTTTTACTTGTCAAAAATTCGTCAGTAAATATAAAATGGGTCGCCCAGAATTATAAGTTCCCATCGTTCTCTATTTCAAAAATGAGATAATAGGACCATAATATTGTTTGATATGCTCTTTATACGTAACACTAATCTTAATCCTAGATTCGACTTCTAAGTATGAAAAATTAAGAATTATCACTCCAAAAATTGTTGGTAATAAAGGGTTTCATTTAGAGCAACTTTGCCAGTTTTAAGTCTGCTAAAACAAAAATTGATAAATCTACCTGCCGTGCGGGCACATTCTCATCGATTAGCTCGTTTCGCTCGCAAGTTTGAATGCACCTAAGGCGCGCGTAGTTGGATACACAAATTTATATTTCGCGCTCGGCTCGATGTACATTGGAAGGTGTTCAAAAATTTTTTTGGCCCAACGGAATATTTTGTTGTTGCAACATATATGAAAAAAAACTATGCGTCTTATAAAAAAATATTCTGAAGAAAATTTTTATGTCTTTTTGAGTTGAATAATTTTTCGTCCTGACATTTCTTCGTATCTTAAATAGTTTGATGGAAAATTGATTTTTTCTGTTTCAAATAGAATTTTCAATAGATTAAACCAGAACCATTTGTCTAAATTGTCTTGTTAACGAATTTTTCCTTTCTTTTTGAGCCTTAAAAAAGTGTTCCAAAGCGCGATCCAATCGGATAATTCCTTTGAAAGTTATCCTGCTCACAGAAAACGACGACGACAGACAGATGTCGATGTGAAATCCATTTTTTCTCAATCAGTGAGTCTGAAAACGTCGAGATTTGATGAAATACACGAAAGTCGATTTGCACACGAAACATTGATGATAGAATGTTATGAAAACTTAAAAAACGACGATGAGATTTTCTCTTTATCAAGAACTTCTTGCTTCTCGTGAATTCTCAGCTTCTCAGCCACCGAGAGGCCCCTCAGACCTTCGAGAAGCTTCTCGTCGCTCGTATTCTTGGTCCTTTTCAACTTCTCGCCAATCCTAAAAGACCCTACGTTATGAGGCGAGCGAAATGCCTAATGCTAGTTAAAACTCGAAAATAATTAATCAAAGTATTCAAAGTACGCGCTAAAATAGTTAATTTTATACTCATCTACTATTTTTATTATTGTTAGGGTTGAGACCGAAAGAGCCTGTGAAGCTTGGTTAATCCCGTTGCGTCTCCTTGTGAGCCCATGCGTGACCCTATAAATGCTTCTGTTAGGATCTTGACTTCGCTCCTACCGAGCTTGCGTATTTCCGCAGCTCGTTTGAAGTTTAAATTTACGCAATAGAGTGATTTGGCCTGTCTGCAGCAAGTGACCTTGTTCCACTCCTTCTGATGTTCCTCGGTCAGCCAACTGCTTATTTCTTCAGTGACCAACCTACTGGGAATACCTACGACTGGTTTAGGACTAGTGAAGTTTTTTTTTACTGCTAGTTTTGCTAGCCTGTCTGTGATCACATGGCACACTCCCATACTAGTAGCGAAGTAGTCGTTGTTCCATTCAGGGCGATTATAGCAGTCCTGATGTCTGAGCAGATGCGAATATTTCTTCTATTACCATACTTCTATGCCTTAGAGACACACTGGGGCATGGCCCCCTATAAGTTCCATAAGTCTAGCGACTTATGGAAAACGTGTCCACAGTTTTTGGTGTACACAGGGAGTCAAAAGGAATATATACCAAATTCTTGCATAAAATGCGTTATAATCACTGAATGTCTATGGCTCTGTTGTATTGGCGTGTTTTAGGAAAGTTTGATTTGTATGCGTCTCGTATTTAAGTTTTTTAAAACAAATTATTGGTTTGACAGGTCGCAATGACAGGTTATTTGATTTCCTACTCTGAACTTATATTTGAGAAAAATAAGTCAGTTCAACAATTTTATTTCCACACGTCAAACTTTTAAGGCTCATTTTAAAGTCAGTATCTATACGAGTTCAAGAGTCTTCTGACTCCCCGTGGGCACCACTTCTCTAATTAAAATAATATTTTGCCCTGTTTGGAAAGTCTTTTTATTTTGAAAATCTCATTGTCTAAAATAGTCAGCAATTTGGTAATCACCCAGTAGAAAATAATTTAAATTACATGTGATGAATTTTACAGCAAATATAAAACTTGAATAACCATTCATAAAAGAAATTATCATAATTTATGGTCGCAATAATAATAGTTCAAAATCTTACGATAACCACGACTTACCTTAGACGATTTACACTACTTTTACTGTTACGTATTGTGGCTCAAATTATTTCAAGAAGTTATTAACTTAGTCTCAGCTAATCTGGGAACGGATGCTGGTATCAGCAGTTGCTCGAACCCAGGAATTTCACCTTGCACTATGGTACCGTTGAGGGATATACACCCCAGAGCATGTACACCCCAGAGCATTCATTCTTTCCCAGTAACCAACAGGCTAACCATTAACCCTGAACCAACAGACTGCAATGTTTCCTAATATTCCGTTAGAAAGTGTTAAAGCGTCAATCATAGCTAGGTGGGACAATATTAGAACACTTACATCGATTACACAGCATGAACTTTCGGATGCAGTCACATTCATTTTTAGTTCCATGTACATCAAGTTTAATGAGAGATATTTCAGACACCTTATTGTGACGCCAGTAGGCGCGGTGATCTCTCCAAAGTTTTCTGAGATCGTGATTATTGATCTATGGAATCAGGTTCTTAGGGAGATTGAGGAAAATGAGAAAGTAGGATATAAAATTCTTTTCTATTTAGGCTATGTAGGCGACACATTATTGTGCGTACCTGAGGACAAAATTAAGGATCTTCTCTTTAGATTCAATTCGAAGCACCATAGAATTCAGTTCACTTTGAAAAGAGAAGTCAACAATCAAATTCACTTTCTTGATGTCATTGGTATGGAAACATACGGTTGACAGCGCTATCAAGCTTTCGCATGAAATGTTTCATGAGAACAATTTGCAAATTATCTACCATATTTTATACATGAAACACTATCCTGAGGAATTTGTGGGAAAGTACTTAGATTAGTCATAATTTTGACTTGAAAATGTCGTTTATGAAGAGAGAGGATGACAATGCCCTTAATATACAGGAAGAATTTAAATCAAACAACAGAATTTTTTATAGTTTCATAAAGTTCATTTGAAATGCAGGTGTCATTGATCACCTTCAAAACAAAATACTTAAGAAAATAATATTTATCAACATTGATTATTTAATTGAAAACATTGATATTTTATGGAAAAAAGCTAAGAAGAAATAGAAAAAATAGTTGAGGTAGATTGAAGAAAAATGATTGTTTGTGTTGATGGAGAAATCTTTAATTTGAAATTACTCTCTGTATTTAAGTGAACGTTTTGAAATTATAAAATAGAATGAGACCTAGTTACAAGTTTTGCCTGCACAGGTTCCGTGTCATGCCTGTTGAGATGAAGGAAGTATATGTTTTCCATAAAAGATCATAAAATTGACATCACCGACGGGGTACGACTCGTACAGTTTAAAAGAAGTTGAGCTGAAAATCACAGTCGGCCGTAATTTAACCTACCTGACTGTCAGAAATTAACTGTGAATAAAGTAGTAAATTAACGATACCACAATGCTAGTTTACAACGTATTGTGATTCAACGTTAATCAATCCTATGACAAAATGGTAACAGCCGAGCATTGACGGTCGATATGTAAGATTGCAGCGTATTATGGCAGAAATCATTTAACCCATATAATACGTCAAAAATTCACGTAGAGTATTAAATTTACATGCTGTATGTTATTTTCACTGATGTCGACAGTAGATATGCAAAAGAGTTTCTGGATATAAATTCCAGCATCGACATTTATTGATATGATTCTGATCCATGCTAAATCTTGAATTTTCTAGCTAGATAGATGTGAGAGGTCATAATGTGATGTGTAAACCAAGTATCCCTTATTTAACAAAAATTTTGCAATTTTAATAAAGTAATTTTTGAAAAGGGTTCATATTCGTATTGAATAATAAAATAATGTGAAGAGCAATTGTACAGATTAGAATATGCCAAATAATTTTAGAATTTAGAAATTTTGCATCATCAATAATGTGATTTTTGAATGAAGGGTTCATGTCCATGCTAGATACTAAAAATTATATGAGAAAGGTTACATTACGTCTTAGAATATGAAAGAACAACTTTAATAGTGTTTCCTGTATTTTGAGAAAATATTTAATAATATGATTTTCGTCATCTCCATTTGCACTGCATGATTTCGAGCTTGAACTCTAGGTAGAGCGGTAAGCTTCTTCTTCTTCTTTGTGGCTTCTTGCTGTACAGCAAATGGCCAGGCTTAACACACAGAGATAAGTATCAAAATTTTAACCCTCCACACGTTGCGCGTGCACTAAAGTGCCGTTCAGAGGCGCAGCCGTCACCACCGTAATGAAGGGATGGGCAGCTCTTCCAAGCCGGTGAGTTCGGAGGGATAGCAAGGAAAGTAAGACAAGAGCAGGAATGTTCATCCGAGGTCAGGCAGCACCAAGGCTACAGCAATAAACAGAAGAATTTATTCAAAGTCTACAAAATAATATTACCATTGTTGAAGAACCCTCTCATCTTACTTATAGAATCCTCATCAGGATCAAACAAAAGAACATTCAATTCTACCCGTGCAAGGAAAACATCTGGAAACCATTGCGATAAATAGCCAAAAAAGGCTGGGCGCCCCTCCGATAGGAAAGGGCAGTCCAGTAAAAGGTGGGGTAAGTTCTTCATCTTGGCTCCACAGTCGCACTCTGTAGGCCAGTTTCAACCCATCCTCAGGAAGTGGGTACCCGTACACACGTGGGTGGTTCTCAGTCCGGTTATCAGGTTATTCTAACGACGCGGCTGACGAAAGCCCTTAAACCAAAGTCTCTTCGTCCTAAATGTCACTAGACTTCTCCGATGTAAATATTCAGTAAGCAACTGGAGCTTTGGCATGAGGGCATTATTACTTCAGCAGTAATTTCTAAGAAGAAAGCCTCGGAAAGGCTTCGGAATGAAGATTACAAGTCTATGGACCCAGACCTTATGAAGATGGAGCCAGTGAACATTCTGTTGAAAAGAGAAAAGATGAAACCCTGTACAGCAGGAGAGAAGCCTCGGATGATTTCATAGGTAATTCTATCAACACCCGGAGCCGTCCGAGACTTGCAGGCGCTTAGAGCTGCCTCAAATTCTTTTCGGGTGAAAGGGCGGTTCATAGGATCCACAGGATCATCCCGAAACCTGCGAAGCTCAGGAGAGTCGGGATCAGAAATGATGCCCGTGCTCTTGGAACTCCAGTGCGAGGTTAGCGAACGAACGGTACGCCAGATCCTACTAAATCCACTAGAGGGGTTGAGGGAGTCACAGAACTGCCGGAAGGAACAGAACTTCTGATTACGAAGGAACCGCTTAACCTCATTGTCCACCTCTGTAGCTGAAGCAACACTCTCCCGAGACTGACCGAAATGGTATAACTTGAGTGCCGTACGCCTCCTACAAAAAGCAGCGTCGCAGGCAGGATACCACCAAAGCGGCTGTGCCTTCCTTTTGCCTTACTTAACGTTGAATCGTTTGGAGGAAGAACGGGCTACCGTCGGGATCGCATGCAGACTGCCAACCACCGCGAAACGATCGACCAGGTCGATTATGCCCGACCAGGGTCCAAGAAGGTCGAGTGAGTTTATTATAAGCTCTCTCCGTATCAGATTGGCAGATATTGGTACAAAGGACAGTCTCGTGATAATGTCAGATGCCCTCCGCTACAATAAGCACACCGGGCATCCCTGATCTTGTTTGAACACCCATTTGAATTGTGACAGTCTCCACAAAATTCACAGACTTGTCTAGTGCTTCTACACTGGTTAGCAACGTGACGAATTCGCTGGCATCTAAATCACCTACTGGGAGGGGGTATAACAAGGGTAAGGATGAAAGAAAAGCCAGACAAGAAAATGCTACGGGAAATCTTGGACACCGAAAGAGAATACCTCACGGAATCGAGCAGGAAATTTGCGTCTGTCCAGGAGTCGCAAAAAATTTTCATGTAATTCAGCCCATTCCTAAAGATCCTACAGGAAGCTACAGTGATAGAATCAGCAAGGGATAACGCATTATACCGACCCAAGTTTCGGTTAGGCCTCGAACTCTCCGTTAAAATAAGATAGGGAGAGAGAAAGATTCGGTCAACCCAACTTTTGTGGATGAAAGGTCCCTGACTCATAAGATATCCTTCGGACCGGAAAGAGACGGGAGTGGCTGACTCAACATCTCGCCCGATGGCACAGGTCTGCGAGAGGAGCCCTGAGTAAAAAAAAGATTCTTGGGAGGGGATATCTGGTCTATTCGAGGGCTTGAACCAGAGCTAGACTTCCCCTTACTTTTCTTCACTTTCTCACGTATATAATCTACGTATGTAATAATGATATATTATATCTACGTCTAATTGCCCTCCACCATCCGTAATTTCATATTTTATTTGCAAAATGTATGTATACATGAGGACATAATTTATTATAAAATATATAATATTTTTATAACATTTAATTGTCCCCTTTTAAGGTATTATGATCACGCTGAACTTCGGCGCAAACCAAAACGTTAGCTGCTAAGTTACAGATATCCGCGATTTTTTGAATTGTGGCAACGCTGTGGTGCGTCCTATATCTTTTTGTCCGAGAGAGAAAGTTTCGATTAGAGTCTAGGTTGATTGATTTTATTAGATTTCCTTTTTAATATTTCCAAAATTTGATTCTTGAACCTATATAGATATTACTAGATTACATTATTTAATTGAATAAATTGAATAATGACCGTTTTCGGTTAATCTTGCACATTCTTGTCTTCTATCTTCGAGTTACTGGCGTATTCAACTTTACTTTTCTTATTTTTTTATTTGTTTTATACCTTTCAATGAACATATTTGAAAAATTTTCATCAGGATACTGTAAGAATGTCTCCTCTACATACATTCAAATTTACACACAATGCAGCTAGTACAGTTTTTCGTTCTCGATTTATATGTATTTATTTTGAAAAATTGGTCAAACAACCACCGCAGGGTCCCCCTGGGAGCGACTGCCATCCATGAAAATGACACCGGCTCCC